>CAUYRT010068357.1:0-16999 GCA_963574885.1 Lepilemur ruficaudatus
CTTCAATAACAAGAAAACAAATAACCCTATTTAAAAATGTGCAAAGGAACTTAATAGACATTCTCAAAAGAAGGCATACAAATACACGTTTTATATATCAACAGATAGATTTAAAAAATGCTCAACATCTCTAATCATCAAAGAAATGCAAATTAAACCCGTAACGAACTATCACTTCATGCCTCTTAGGCTGGCTATTATAAAATAGATGAAAGATAACAAGTGTTGGTGAGGATATGGAGAAAAAGGAACCCTTGTACACTGTTGGTGGTGTTGCAAATTAATATAGCCACTTTGGAAAATAGTATGGAGTTTCCTCAAAAAATTAAAAATGGAATTACCATATCATCCAGCAATTCCTCTTCTGGATATATATCCAAAGGAATTGAAATCAGTATGTCAAAGACATGTCTGCACTCCCAGGTTCATTGTAGCATTATTCATAATAGCCGAGATATGAAACTAATCCAAGTGTCCATCAACAGATGAATGGACTTTTAAAATGTGGTATATATGTGCCTTTAAAATGCAGGAAATTCTGTCATTTGCAACAACATGGATGAACCTAGTGGACATTGAGCTGAGTGAAATGAGCCAGGCACGGAGAGACAAATACCTCACGATCTCACTTATATGTGGAATCTAAAAAAGTCAAACTCATAGCAGTAGATAGTAGAATGGTGGTTATCAGAGGCTAAGGGTGAGAGGTAGACAGGGAAAGGAGAGATGTTGGTTAAAGGGTACAAGGTTTCATTAGGAAGAATAAATTCTGGAGATCTGTTGTACACTGTGGTGACTATAGCTAATGATAGTGTATTGCATGTTTCAAAATAGTTAAAAGAGAGAGTTTTAAATGCTCTCACCACTCACCACAAAGAAATGATAAATATTTGAAGTGATGAATATATTAATTAGCCTAATTTGATCATTATGCAATATATGCATTTGATGACACATCACATTGTATCCCATAAATACATACAATTATTATTTGTCAATGAAAAATAAAACGAAACAAAAAAATCTGCTCCCAGTTGAATTTTTGGCTTCACCTAGACAGCAAAGCAGCCAGCAGATGCTCTTGCCTTAGAAAGAACGACAAAAATTTAAATTCCATATTACCAAATAGTTTGTTAAAGTCAATGATTTTACTTTTACTTTTTAAAAAGTTTATATATTCTAAAGCACTAGAAATGCAAGTATAACTTAATACAGCTTTCTGGAAGGCAACTTGGCAAGATGTATCAAAATCTCTCAGAATGTACATACTCTGAAGATATCTCTTCAACAATATGAAAATATACATATAAACACAGGAGACAGGCAACATTTTAACACCATCTAAAGTGGTGCTTAATTTATATAGAGAAAATAATTAAGACAATTATATTTTAAAAATAGGAGGAGTAAAGGGACCTAACCGGAAGTGAGGTGTCTCCACTTTATTAGCAGATTGTAATAAATTACATATGTACATTATAATACCTAGAGCAACTATTAAAAAAATGATAAAGCAATAAACTCAAACACACTCTGAATAAATCATGATGGAATCCTACAAAGCATTCAAATAATCCATAGGAAGGTAAGAAAAAGACAGAGGAATAACAAGCAGAGAAAATAAATGGAAAACAAATAATAAAGTAATAGACTTATGCCCTAATATATTATTGGGGCTCAGAAGTTGATACCCCAAAATATGGCACTTTGACATGCTGAACTGAAAAATCTTTAAGGTCTCTCTGACCTTACCCTCCCCTACTGTCTCTCAATCCTCTGTCTCTCCCAAAGCGCAGAATAAAGTTCTCTGAAGTCTTCTTATACGCCTAAAATCCAGACCTGCCAAAGAATACAATTTACCTCAAAATCCTTCCTCGAGTTTTCATTAACTGAACTCATATCACAGAGAGAAAGACTTAAGTCTGTCAACACATAAGTCATAAATATCAACACTTTGGTCACAAACCTTTGTCTGCTCTGCAGACCTAACAGACTTTGTCATAGGTCATTATATGTTCTTCAAGCCCATTGAATTCCCCTAACAATTATTTACTACCCCCTAAAATCCACACATC
This sequence comes from Lepilemur ruficaudatus, assembly GCA_963574885.1. Lineage (NCBI taxonomy): Eukaryota > Metazoa > Chordata > Mammalia > Primates > Lepilemuridae > Lepilemur > Lepilemur ruficaudatus. The sequence continues at coordinate 2,076 of CAUYRT010068357.1, forward strand.
CCCATCTTCCTTTCCCTTAAGAAGAAGGGTATATAAGCATCTGTACCCCATTGGGTGGTGGAATAATCACTCTGCGATCCCCCCCATGCATATTAATAAATTTGTATGCCTTTTTTCCCATTAATCTGCATTTTGTCAGCTGATTTTCAGTGAACCTTTGGAGGGCAAAGGGGAAGTTTTCCTTCGACCCTACAGTATCAACAATTACATTAAATGTAAATGATCTAAAAATACCACGTAAAAGACAGATATTGGCTGAGTAAATTTTAAAAAATAATGATGCAATAGTGTGCTGTCTCTAAGAAACTCGCTTCAAATACACTGATAGGTAGAAAGTAAAAGGATGGAAAAAGATATATCACACAAACATTAATAAATAATAAAAGCAGGAGTGACTATATATGTTAATATCAGATAAAATAGACTACAGACCCAAGAAAATTACTAGAGACAAAGAGGGACATTACATAATAATAAAAGAATAAATATATCAAGAAATCATAACAATCCTAAGTGTCTGCACACCAAACAACACAGCCCCAAAATACATGAACTGAAATCCACAGAGCTGAAAAGAGACATAGACAAATTCACAATCATAGCTGAGGACTTCAAAATCCTCACTCTCAGCAGTTGATAAAACTACTAGTCAGAAAATCACAAGGATATATAAGAATTAAACAATACCATCAATCAACAGAATATAATTTACATATTTAAAGCACACTCACACATATATATATACACCCAATTACAGCAAAATATATATTTTTTCAAGTACCTACATAACATTCACCAAGATAAGCCATAAGACAAATGTCAAGAAATTGAAAAGAATAGAAATTATACAGAATGTGTTCTAAGACCACAATGGGAATCAAATTAGAAATCAAAAATAGAAAGATAACAGGAAAAATTTCCAAACACTTTAAAGTTAACCAATCCATTTTTAATTAATTCATGAGTCAAAGAGGAAGTCTCCAAAGAAATAAATGGGTAGGCCCCATTAATGAGTCTGAACTAGAATTCACTGTCAGTTATTACACTAAGCCCTGTATCTTAATCCATCATGAGTGGTGAGTTTTTAATGGAAAAATGGGAGATAGAAAGATTGAGTATAAATAAGTACCTATCTGCACAGAGTACACTGAGAAGGCCATGAGTGAATGAATGTCAAAAGAAAAATTGTAAGAGTCTTATTAATTTTTCCTGGGATAACTCTTTCTACTGCCACATTTTTTCAAGCAAGGAAAGAATGTTACACCTGATTTTATTTTTATTAAGGTAAAACTTACATAACATAAAATGAAACATTTTATAGTGTACAATTCAGTAGCATTTAATACATTTATGATTTTTTTTTTTTTGAGAGACAGAGTCTTGCTTTGTTGCCCCAGGTAGAGTGTAGTGGCGTCATCACAGTTCACTGCAACCTCAACCTCCTGGACTTATGTGATCTTCCTGTCTCAGCCTCCTGAGTAGCTGGGACTACAGGAATGCTCCACCACAGCCAGATAATTTTTTCTGTTTTTGGTAGAGGGGTCTCACTCTTGCTCAGGCTGGTCTCAAACTCCTGACCTCAAACTATCCTCCCACCTCAGCCACCCAAAGTGCTAGGATTACAGGTGTGAGGCACTGTGTCTGGTCATTCACAATGTTGAGCAAACACCACCCCTTAAACATTTTCATCACCCCAAAACAAAACCCCTTGTCCCTCTAACCCCTCACAACCACCAATCTGCTTTCTGTTTCTATGGATTTACCTATTCTGGATATTTCATATAAATGGAATCATACACTAAGACACCTAATTTTGAAATGTGATAGCTTTTCTAAATATCATAAGTGAAAGATCAAAGAAGGGAAGATAGAACTAGAAATATATATTTATATTTGTAAACGAGCTAATTGTAGATATCTTCCCAGCTCCCATCAACTCACCTTTCTTTGTGAAATGGCCCCATAGGACATTGAAACCATATTTACACATTGGAACTCTGATCCCCGGCCTCAGTTGATTGGGCAAAGGTTGGGCACCCAATTCACAACAGGCCAATCAGATTGTCCTCACTAGACATTCAGTATTGCCATTCCAGTTCAGTATGTGTGATTCTTTTGGCCAGTGGTGCAATAAATTCAGGAGCCATTTTCAACAAGCTTCACAGAGAAGAAATACACATTATTCACAGCAAGAGAATAACATAGGAAGAGTCGGACAAGGAACCATCTGAATCGAGAAAATGACCAAGAGAATAGATACTTGGTCTTAATAGCTTTCTATATTCTCAATTTCTACTTTCTCTGGCTATCGCCCTGCCTTCTCTATGAGACACACCTGAAACATTATAAGAAACTCCCATTTTTGTGGTTTAAGCTAGATTGAGGTGGTAGCTATTATTTGCCGCAAAAGGAGTTTTAATTAAGACAATATCAAATAGGAGAAAAAAATCAGAGACTGAGGACTGCAAAAAAATTTTTAAAAATTAAAAATGCTTTGAAAGGTTTAAGGAATGAAAGATTTTTTACACTGTATTTTTACACAAAATAAATTTAGGTGTTTGAAATAGACACATTTTAATTGTTCATTTATATTCTTTATAGTAATATAGAAATATGGGAATGAATCTCAACAAATCAAAAACTAGTAATCACAGGACTAATAGAATGTCTGCTACTAATCTAATAAGAATTTTAATATTATTTTGTAGATTTTTATATCTCCCTGACAAGTTATAAGTTTTGAAAAAAAAAGAATGTTTTTTAACATCCTTGAGTTTGCTATTTTAACAAATACATGATGCTGTGAATACCTCTGCCTCAAACAAAAATTTATGTAACCTTAACATTTGAAGAAAGATTCTTAAAACTTACCTACAAAATTAATAATCTTAAGTTTCAAATTAGTGTCCCCAGCACTACTTTTCTTTGCTATTGCCCCCTAGTGGCTGATAATAAGAACATTAAGAACATGATTTGAGTTAGCACAAGTGTACAATGACAGTGACAGATGGAAGAAATACAGGCATGCCAAGGGCAATGGGCATTGGACATGTCAGATCTGAAAGAATGATACGTGCCATTCAGGCCAATTGCAAGAAAATTTACTTCTGTATATAGCAGGCTCGTCAGTGCATTTCCAGGAAAGGTTAAGTTTTTTGTCTGTTGGGTAACAATGAGATCAACCTCTTGCACAGGTGTTTCACTGGAAAACTAAAGAAGTCCTAAAAAAAAGCTAATATGATACTTGAGGGCATGTCTGTATTTCTTTTCATCTCATCTAAATCATGGGAAGAGAAGACCCAACTTATGAAAGCATGATTTGGAGGCCCCTGAGAAATGTGACTGAACAAGATGAAACATCTTGTGTGATACTTTAATTATGGGTATTGGATAGCTCCTCATTATTTCCCACTGCTATAAAGTATGATAAGATGTCAGTGTAACATTTACCTACGAAGCGTAACTCTGGCTGCTGAATTTTACAGAATGAAGATTAAAAAAGAGAGTGCCACTAAAAAGGCAGCAAGTAAATCACACATTAGAAGAGAAAATTGACTTTTTCTGAGGAGCTCCTATGTGCTAAGCACTGGTTCCCAAATTTTTCTGCATGATAGAATCACCTGTGAATCTTTAAAAAATGTTGATGCTTTGTTCCTATGCCCCGATATTTTGACTTCAGTGGTTTAGTGTTCAGTCTCGACATTGAGATTTTTAAAAGCCTCCAAGATCATTCTAATGTGTAGCAAAATTTGAGAATCACCATGCCAGGCTATTTTTATCCATTATCTCACTTAACCCCCAGAGGAACCTGTTTTTACAGATGGGGTCATAGAGGACAGCCAGAAAACTTGCCTAATTTTGAACTCCTGAGCTCAAGCGATCCTCCCTCCTTGGCCTCCCAAAGTGCTGGGATTACAGGTGTGAGCCATTGTGCCTAGCATAATTTTGAATAGTGAAATAGACTATAAAATTTGATCCTGTAGCTGTATAATTCCAAAGCTTGGGTTCTTTAGACTCTCCCATATTGGTAGAATTCATGGATTTTAAGGGGAAAAAATTCTGTTTAATTTTCTATGCTGATAGCTAGTATAGAACTTGAATTTATTTAGTGAAGGAAAAAAAACCCATATATATTCTAATAAGGCTATTTTAATAAGGGTTGACTTTTGGGGAAGAGCAGACAATGAAATCTATTATAAATCCCCAAGGATACGCAGGTCAGACTGCATTACACCATGTTTCCGGGAGCCAGGGATGCATAAAGAAATGTCAAAATTCTCTTGTCATTTTGTGTTAACATTTCATGTTAAAATTGTATTCAATTCAAAAGGTTACATAGTAGAACATAAGGAACATACTTCATTAATTCTCAAGCTCGACATTTGTCAGAAACTTGTCTCACCTTCATTTAAAAACATCTCTCATTACTTGATTTCAGAACACTTCTAAAGCATACTGTGACATTATCGATAGTTATTCAAAACCAGAGTTACCGTAATAAGTAAGTGAAATGAACTACAAAACAAAACAGCTTGAGCTAAGAAAACAAGTGAATGGCATCAGAAAATACAATCTAAAATAAAACCTTCTGTAAAATTCAACAGAAATAGGCACACACTTTCATGACATTATATAGAGAAAAAATAAAATAGGGAGAGAGCTTTTCAGACCAAAATAAAGGAGAGAAGAAAATGGAGCGACAGTCCCGGTACAATGCCAGAGCAATCTCTTCAGATGCCTCGATCCTCAGGGGGCTGTCTTTTCCCAGGAATGAGACATCGAGAAAGGAAGGTTGCGTTTCCCACTCCTATAGTAGTACTCAATTCTCTGTCTGTGTTTAGACATATGCTACACGTGTCTGACAATATTGCACATAGAGATTTACGGTTTGCTTTTTCCATATATGTCATTTTTGTGTTTCTGCCAAGCATTCACATTTATTACATTTAATAACAATGTAAGTTTACTGTTTCATGTTGAGTGTTAAAATTTTCTTAACCATTTTCTTACTGTTGCATATGTAGGTTTTCAGTGTTATAGTGAATAACTTCTAAACGTAACTTTAAAAAAAATTGTGTTAGGATAAATTCCTGGTAATAAGGTATTTATCAAAGGAGTATGACATTTTTATAAATTATAGAGAGTTTCTATGTTACTTTCTGAACACAGCCGCTGGGTTACGATATCACAAGCAGCGCCCAAGTGCACCCGTTCTCCACTAGATGGCCATAAAAGGCTTATCTTTTCATAGCGATTTTATGAATAATTAGACATAAAATGGTGCTTTGCACTACTGCAATTTGCATTTCTATGTTATTAGATAAAATTTTTTCACAGTGCTAACTATTTACATTGTCTCATATGTGATCTTGTCCATATATTTTTTTCCTTTACTTTTTTACTGGCCTTGATTTTCCTCCTATTTTTTGAAATGACTTATTTACTTAGTATAGAGAGTAACCCTCATGGTCGTAGTATTTGTTGCAATACTTTCCGACATTATTGTGTTCCTGATACAGTTCCTGTCTTCTCAAATAGATACTTTCATTTTTATGCATCTGTTTGGAATACCTCCTATTGCTTTTATTCTGTGGAAGTTTTCATTCCTGCTTAGACCTGATAACTATCTTATTCTACTATCTGTGAGTTTTTCTCTTCACAGGTTTCCTCAGCCCTCCGTGATCTGACCTCACCAGGCCTTACAGATGCATCAGTTAACGTGCTTCAACCCAGCACTTCGGATCTACTTGGCCCCTTCCTTCCTTCCTGCACAAACACACCGCCTCTGTCCGTGCCCCGCAGCGCTTGCTGACGTCTCAGATGCCCGTCTTTATTTCCTCCATCCAGCCAAAATTATCCGTCAGTGGGCAGGTGCCCTGATTACACACCTCCCCTTGGTCTGATTTCCTCAGTCACATGAACCTCTATAACCTTCATAGTCTGTACTCGCAATTTAGCGGTTACCAGTATTTGTGCCCTCTCTTGTATGTATTTCAAATGTGACAGCCTCGTCTTCTCAGACAGACTGTGAGGGCAATGACCTGTGTTTTGATGGTCTTCGTGGCAGCTCTGATGGCTATTGAAATGTATGTGTGAGCTTCCTAGCTGCTCACTGCCTATTTAATTGGTTAAAAATCATTTAATTGTACACTTAAAATGGAGTGTTGGTTGTATGTAGATACAGTTGGAGCACTATGTATGTACTCTATGGACTACTTTGACAGAGTAGGTTTTTGAATGTAACAAGATAAGTCAACTTGAGTGGTAATATACTTTGGGAAATCAGCTCACTACAAATTGTGACTGTAAACATTGTACTGTAAATGTTTTGTAGCTTTCCCCCAATAAAATTTTCGGAAGAAAAAAATAAAATAAAATAAATTAAAATTAGGATTTAGGTTACTTTTAGTTTTGTTTTTGTGCTGTTGTTATACTATTTTGCCTCATAAATGCCACTGAATTTAATAAAAACCTTACAGGTGTTAATGAGGATGTCTTAATTTTAATGATTTGAGAGTGGTGCAGTATAATAGAAAATCCCTGGAACAGGAGTCAGGAATCCTGGTTCCAGTTCTAGTTAGAGTTCAGCTACATATTTGCCTTTTGAGGGTGGGTAAATCTCTTTACCAGTCAGATCCTTAAAATGAGGGGATGAAATGATAAGCATTTTAAGGTCTCATCCTGTTCTAACATCTTATTATTTGAATTATTTAAAAAAGAGCTGGTGAGTGCTTACTGATAAAATATATTCATTATACCTTTATCACATCTACAGTGTCTCACCTTCAGCCATGTTTTAGATTTATATGACTAAGTTAATATAGTTTAAAAAGAAGCAATACAATAATGAATACCTCATTCATGCATGCATAATTCTTATTCTGATGACAATTTTGAAATCCATGGTATTATTACAAGTACTCTTTTTCCTGTTTCCAAAATGACAAAATAACATTAATAACACATTCCTGGCATATTAACTATCTTGTGCTAATGAGAAGCTTAATAGCCTAAAAAACTATTGCAAATAACTTATGATTGTGTTTTCTGAGGACTCCATTCACTTTTGTTACTGAGATCATCCCTGAAATTCCATGGGGTCCCAATGATGTGACTCCTGAGTGTAAGACTGTCATTGCTGGAAATACTTCATGGAAGAACAGGCTTGTAGAGTTGGAAGGGTCCTTAGAAGTTAATTGTCCTCTATATTGAAGACAGATGCATCCTTTCACTAAGCATAGTATCAGAAATGTTCATACGGAACAAAAAAAAAATAAAGAAATGTTCATATGGCAAGTACTTCCCACAATATATAAAATGTGAATTGAATTTGAGAACAAAGGTTTCCATTCATACTGCCATATCAGTGCCCTATTCTGGGGCATACCACAAGGAAAGAAATTACATTACTTTTAAGATTGGTGATAGACAGGATGATAAACCAATTTATTTCCGGTTTAGGTAGCTATCCTCCAAGATGGTCCCTAATAATCACCACTTTCTAGTATTCACAATCTTCTCCCAGTTTGTACCAGGATTGGGCTGTAGGACTTAATTTGAGGACTTAACATTCAAGGTCAGGTAACAAAATACTATGACTTTTGTTTTGCTCCTTCCTCCTCAGAGTACTCCCTCTGGGGCAGCCATGCTGTGAGAAGCCCTATGGAAAGATCCAGATGGCAAGGAACTGAAGCCTCCTGCCAACATCCATGTGAATAAGCTATCTTAGAAGAGAATCCTATAACCTCAGTCAAGTCTTCACAAATTGCAACCCTGGCCAACAACTTGACTATAACTTCACGAGAAATCCTGAGCAACCACCACCTGAGCTGCTTCAAAATTCCTGACCGACAGAAATTGTATGAAAAAATAAATGCTTGTTGTTTTAATACACAGCAATAGATAACTAATACAGAATATTATACCTTAATATTAAACAATACATTAAAAAATATTTTTCAGAGCGTTTCTTCTAAGGTCTTTCACAACATATCTATACATTCCTAAGTAATTTTGCAAATAAAATTACTATGATGTGCAATTGACCCAGATTATCCAACAAATAAATGGCATGGAGGGGGGAAAACGTGAGGGGAAAATTGTTACTGATTGAAATATTAGGTTATTAAGTATGAAATGACTGATTTTCTTAAGTATGAGAGTTGAAATCTCTGACATTTCACTTTGACATTTCTTGTTTTATTTTTATTGTGAAGGTAAATCCTCAGTCTTTCAAACACACATTTTGGCTTGTGATTATCTTTCAAATTTTTTTTAGAGCAATTTTTGTGAAACCATGGATAAGTCAAAAAGTCATGTTATTTTCTAGCATGAGTTCCATCGTGGAAGCAAAGTAGTGCAGACAGCTCAAAATATCAATGAAGTGTTTGGGAAGGATGTGGTTAATGAATGCACAGTACATCAACAGTTTGAGAAGTTCAGTGCTGGTGATTTTAATCTTGAAAATGAGCCACATGAGCGACCTGAGACCAAGGTGGATAGTGATGAGCTGAAAGCTTTAATGGAGGCAAATCCATCTCAACCTAAGAGTGAATTCACCAAGCTTTGACATTACTATTCCAAAAATATAGGACCACTTGAAACAAATCGGCAAGGTAAAGAAGCTGAATAGATGCAATTAGGTGTGTTCAGGGTGGTATGGCTGTAAACATAAAAGCAATTTTAAGCAAAAAGAACAAATTGGGAGGCATCAATTTACCAGACTTCAAGCTATACTACAAGAATACAAGTAGAACTCAGGAAAATCAACAAGAAAAAATCAACAAATGTTGACATGGATGCAGAAAGATAGGAACACTCATACACTGCTGGTGGGGCTATAAATTAGTACAACCTCTGTGGAAAGTAATATGGAAGCCTGAGGCAGGAGGATCGCTTGAGGTCAGGAGTTTGAAACCAGCCTGAGCAAGAGTGAGACCCCATCCCTACTAAAAAATAGAAAAAATTAGCTGGGCAGGGTGGTGCATGCCTGTAGTCCCAGCTACTTGGAAGGCCAAGGCAGGAGGATTCCTTGAGCCCAGGAGTTTGAGGTTGCTGTGAGCTTTGCTAACACCACCACATTATAGCCTAGGCAACAAAGCAAGACTCTATGTCAAAAAAAAAAAAAAAGTAATATGGACATACCTCAAAAAATTAAAAGTAAAACTGCCATTTGATCCAGCAATCCCATTATTTGATATTTACCCAAAGGAAAAAAAGACATTCTGTAATAAAGACATCCACACTTGAATGTTTATAGCAGCACAATTCACAATTGCAAAGATGTGGAAAGAACCCAAGTGTCCACCTATTGGGCAGGTTGGGGGGGAGAAGGGGATGAGTAAATTCACACCTAATGGGTCCAGTGCGCACCATCAGGGGGATGGGCAAGCTTGTAGCTCTGACTCGGGCTGTGCAAAGGCAATATATGTAACCAAAGTGTTTGTACTCCCGTAATATTCTGAAATAAAAAAATAAAAATGAAAACTTTTACTCTACTCAAAAAAAAAAAAAAGAGGAAGTGTTGAAAGTCCAAAACCAAATATTTATCAAAAAAAGAACTAATGGTGTCTGTTTGGTAATCCAGCGCTGGTGTTATCCACTACAGCTTCATGAAACCTAGTCAATCAATTATAGCATATGTCTACTGCAACCAATTGGATGAAATGATGAGGATGTTTGAGATTAAGCAGCCAAGACTGGTCGATAGAGAAGCCCATCCTCTTGCAAGACAGTGCTCAACCACATGTTGCACAAACAACGCTGCTCAAACTACAGAGGCTGGACTTGGAAACTCTCTGTCATCCACTATATTCATCAGAGCTTGCGCCAACTGATTACCACTTCTTCCAGGCTTTGGACCACTTCTTGCAAGGAAAAATACTCAATTCTCAACAATATGAACCATTAAAAATATATTAGAATTAATAGATGAGTTCAGCAAGGTTGCAAGATACAAGATCAATATATAAACATCAATTGTATTTTTATACACTTGCAATGAACAATCCAAAATGATTAGGAAAGCAACTCCATTTATGATAGCATCACAAAGAATAAAATAGTTAAGAATAAATGTAGCCAAATAGGTGTAAGATGTACACTGAAAACTACAAAACAATGTTGAAGAAATTAAAGAAGATCTAAATAAATGGAAAGGGTATCACGTGTTTATATAATCAGAAGACTTAATATTGTTTAGATTGCAATATTCCCCAAACTGATCTATAGATTCAATGCATCCCCTATCAGAATCCTACCTGGCTTCTTTGTAGAAATTGACAAGCTGATCCTAAAATTCATATAGAAACTCAAGAAACCCAGAATAGCCAAAACAACCTTAAAAGAAGAACAAAATTGGAGGACTCACACTTGATATCAAAACTTACTACAAAGCCATAGTAATCACACAGTGTGGTACTGGCATACAGATAGACATACATTATAGATCAATGAAATAGAATTGAGAGTTCAGGTAAAAAACATACATCTATGGTCAATTGATTTTTGACAAGGTAGCCAAAATTATTCAATAGGGAAAGAATTTTCTCTTCAACAAATGCTGCTGGGCAAACTGAATATCTACATGCAAAAGAATGAAATTGTAACCCCCTACATCATGCCATGTGCAAAACTTAACTCAAAATGAATCAATATAAATACAAATGTAAGAGCTATACCATATAACTCTTAGAAGAAAATATAAAGATAAATCTTGATGATCTTGGATATGGCAATGAATTCTTAGATAAGATATCAAAAGCACAAATAACAAAACAAAAATAAATAAGACTTCATCAAAATAAAAACATTTATGCTCTAAAGTATACTATCAAGAAAGAGAAAAGACAACCCACAGAATGAAATAAAATACTTGAAAATCATATATCTGATAAGGAACTTGTATCTAGAACATATAAATAGATATTACAACTCAATAATAAAAAGATAAATGACTGAAATAAAAAAATAAACAAAGGATCTGAATAGACATTTCTCCGAAGAAGATATACAAATGGCCAATAAACACAAGAAAAGATGCTTGACATTACGAGTCATCAGGGGAATACAAATCAAAACCTCAATGAAATACTGTTACAGCCCAACCGGTTGTATTGCCCACTGCACAGAGAAGAGCCAATACTCTGAGAAAGTTAGGGTTGCAGTAGAGAAAGAGTTCAATTTTGCAGAATGCTAAGAGAGGAGACAAGGAATTTCTCAAATCCGTCTCCTGGAGAATCTGGGAGAAAGGGTTTTTAAAGATAGTTTGGCAGGTGAAGGATTAGGCAATTGGGTTTGCTAAATGGCTGGGTTTGGGATAAAATTATAGGGGTATAGAAATCATCTTCTCATGTTGAGTCAGTTCCTGGGTGTGGGTCCCAATACCAGTTGAGTTACTTCCTTGGTATGGGCTGCTGGTCTGGGTGGGTCAGCCAATCCACTGGAATGCAGGGCCTAGAAGATATCTCAAAAACTACCCTTAGGTTTCAAAAAGGCAATGTTATCTGTGGAGAAAGTTAACAATCTTTATGACCATCAGCTATGTGACTCCTGAGTAGCAATTATAGGAAAGCAAACCAGGGGACAGTGGCTGGTTGTTATCACTATTTTTAGCTATGCCGTGCCTTCACAGCGTTTAGGCCCTTACCACAGTTCTTGTCCTTCACCCCTTTATTAATTTGTAAAGGGCAGTTTCAATATCTCTTACATCCACTGGGATGACTATATCTAAAAAGTCAGATAAAAACAAGTTTTAGCAAGGATGTGGAGAAATTGAAATCTTCATACACGCTGGTATAAATGTAAACTGGTGCAGCCACTTTGGAAGAGAGTCTAGAAGTTCTTTAAAAATGTAAATATGGCGTTATCATTTGACTCAGAAATTCTACTCTTAGGAATATATTCAAGAGAAATAAAAATGTATGCTCACACAAAATCATGTAAATAAATGTTTATAGCAGTATTATCCATAAGAGCCTAAGAAATGATGTCAACCCAAAATAAGTATCTGAGGCAAAGATCTCAATCATTAGAGGTTTATTAAGCCAAAGTTGAGGATGTGCCTGAGACAAACATGAACCACAGACAAATCTGCGTCTGTTTTTCCATAGGGGAATTTGGGTGTTTCAGTATTTAAGGGGAATAGGGTATACAGAAAAAAAAAAAAAAAAGAGCAGGAAGGTTGATAGTAAGGCAAAAGGGATAACTTCTTGTGAAGCCCAGGAAAATCTACATTTTGCATAAGATAAAGTGAATGTGAAAAGAAAAAAAGGGAGCAAAGGAAGCATTAATTATGTACATTCCCTGTGTAAGTGGGAGAATGCTTGATCTTGTCTCTGTTCTGTACCTGGGAAGATAAACTTTTAATTCATAATAGTGTGCAATCAACAGACTTTAGTTTTAGGAGCTGACTTAGCCTGCAGAGCTAAAGTTCTAATGCAATTTGTTTGTACTTGCTTATGGGAGGCCAGCAAGGAATTACTTCATGAATGATCTGTGGGGTCAGCCCTTCACAGGTACCTGAGGACTTTTTCTTCATTTTGTATAAGGAGTTGCGGGGGTTGGTCCTGAGATTTTTATTTTCCTTTACAGTGGAAAAAAACTAAAATGTCCACCAACTAATGAATGGTTAAACCAAATGCTATACTCATATAGTGGAATATTATTCTACCATATAAAGGAATGAATTATTGATTTGTGCTACAACATCAATGAACCTTAAAAATATTATGCTAACTGAAAGAAGGCAGATACAAATGCCACATTTTATGATTCCATTTATATAAAATTACTAGAACAGGCAACTCTTTGGAGACAGAATATAGATTACTGGCTGCCTAGGGCTAGAAGGACATGGAAGGTGCTTAGGAGTAATAACTAAAGGGCATAGTATTTCTATTTGAATTGACGAAAATGTTCTAAAATTGATTGTGGTGATGGTTGCAGAACTCTGTAAGTACACTATAAACCACTGGATTGTACACTTTAAATGGATGAATTGCATGATATATCTGAATTATATCTCATTAAAGTTGTTACCAAAAAATATATAATAAAGGAAAAATATTTGTTTCTTTCCATCATTTTCCACATTCTTAACACTATGATAAAGGTATAGAAATTCCTGTTTCTTAAAATTAAAAAAAGAAAGAAAAAAAAGGAAGGAAGGAAGGAAAGAAGAAAGAGGTAAGGAAGGGCGGAGGGAGGAAAGAAGAAGGAAGGAAAGAAGGAAGAAAGGAAAGAGGAAGGAAGGAGAAAAGTCACCTCTGTCAACTCAATACAGGCCTCTCAGTGAGCAGAAATCCAAATCAGGTTATTTCCAGTTTGCTAAGTGTTAGTGAATAACCTCTGGCCATACAATATATCAGATTTGAATGCCTTGTATTATTTTACAATTCCCTATCTCCCAGCTGAAATAACAACTGACACCTCCACCAATATGCTTAGCAAATAGCTTGTATTTCAGATAAAGAAAATTTCCTTTATTTTAAAAAAAAAGTACCGTAGAGAGGCATCATGGTGAACAAGAAACACCTCCAGCCAGAGTGTCTCTGCAAGAAGGAAAGATTTTAGATGAAAGTGAAAAAAACAAACAGGCAGACAAGCATAGATCAATGAGGGTCGGAAGGAAAGGTGCCTGAACTGACAGAAGGAAAATTTAACTGCTACCACTTGTCGCTGATCTGAAACCCTCTTAGGGGTCTTTCTCCTTCCAATTCTGCTCCACAACCTCTTCCTGTGGAGTCTTCTGTAGGTTCAGGCACCATGCCTTAGCTATAGTAGCTAAAACAGCATCATCTTGGCACAAGAACAGAGACATAGACCAGTGGAACAGCACAGAGAACCCAGATATAAAACCATCCTCATATAGCCATCTGATCTTTGACAAAGCAGACAAAAACATACACTATGGAAAAGAACAGTTACTCAATAATGGTGCTGGAAAAATTGGATAGCCTAATGTAGAAGACTGAAACAGGATCCGCACCTTTCACCTCTCACCTCTCACAAAAATCAACCCACAGTGGATAACAGACTTAAACCTAAGGCATGAAACTATAAGAATTCTAGAAGAAAATTTTGGAAAAACTCTTATATACATTTGGCCTAGGCAAAGAATTTATGCAGAAGACCCCAAAGGCAATCACAGCAACAACAAAAATAAATAAATGGGACCTGATCAAATTAAAAAGCTTCTGTGCAGCCAAGGAAATTATCACAAGAGCAAACAGACAACCTACAGAATGGGAGAAAATATTCACATGTTACACATCCAACAAAGGGCTGATAACTAGAATCTATATAGAACTCAGGAAAATCAACATGAAAAAATCAAACAACCCTATCAAAAAGTGGGCAAAGGACATGAACAGAAACTTTTCAAAAGAAGACAGAAGAATGGCCAACAAACATATGAAAAAATGCTCAACATCTCTAATCATCAGAGAAATGCAAATCAAAACCACAATGAGATATCACTTATCTCCAGTGAGAATAGCCTTTATTAAAAAGTCCCAAAACAATAAATGTTGGTGTGGATGCAGAGAGATAGGAATACTCATATACTGCTGGTGGGACTGCAAACTAGTACAACCTCTGTGGAAAGTAATATGGTGATACCTTAAAGAGATACAAGTAGATCTACCATTTGATCCAGCAATCCCATTACTGGGCATCTACCCAAAAGAACAAAAGACATTCTATTAAAAAGACATGTGCACTAGAATGTTTATAGCAACACAATTCACAATTGCAAAGATGCGGAAACAACTCAAGTGCCCATGAATACATGAGTGGATTAATAAAATGTGGTATATGTATACCGTGGAGTACTATTCAGCTACAAGAAACAGTGGTGATATAGCAACTCTTGTATTATCCTGGATAGAGCCGGAACCCATTCTACTAAGTGAAGTATCCCAAGA
>CAUYRT010068361.1:0-50498 GCA_963574885.1 Lepilemur ruficaudatus
ATGTGATTAACTGTACACCTTGGTAAATTCACTGAAAATCATTTAATTATACACTTAAAATGGAGTGTTGGTTGTAAGTAGATACAGTTGGAGCACTATGTATGTACTCTATGGACTACTTTGACAGAGTAGATTTTTAAATGTAGCAAGATAAGTCAACTTGAGTGGTAATATATTTTGGGAAATCAAAAAAAAAAAAAAATCTATAAATGTGCAACACAGTTTCTAGAGCTAGTTCACCTTCCTTCTACAATATGCATCAATAATTACCACAAAGAGTTTGGGGGTTTTCAGGTTTGTTTAATAGTCTTACCAACTTTAGGAGGGTTGAAAGGTGTCTCTTTTAACCGCTTTTCCAATTCTGCAAGGGATGTGTTGTTAATGATATCCTGCGAACCAGGAAGCAGAGAATTATGAGATATCATCATCTCAGTGCAATATATAATAAAGAGATTCACTGTCGGGACAAAAAAAAAAAAATCTAGTACTGCCCTCTTGTGTTTTTTAAAGAAACATAGACGTCATCATTTATTCAATGTGAAGAAGCAGCAGCAAGTTTAATTTTCACTATATTGAAAGTATAACCAAATGAAGAAAGATTTTTACAGACACATTAAATACCTGCAGACCTTTTGCCAGAAGGCTATACTGTTCTGGCACTCATTTCACTCAGTTTTATAAATTCACCTCACAAAGTAGCAAATGATTATACCTCTACTTGAATTTTCTTGATTAGAAAATATATCCAAAATACATAAAACAAGGAAAAGAAAACGAAGAAGGAAGAACTGTGTGTATGTGTAACCTATTAAAAAATGTTATATATTTTAATATTAAAAACTTACACTTCAAAAGAATAAAGAACAATGAATATATATAATTCTACCACCCAAAGACACCTGCTATCACATTTTGATATACTTATTTCTGGTCTTTTCCCAATTTTTTCCTCTATCCTTCTTTCTTTCTTCTTCTTCTTCTCCTTTTTTTATTTTTTTGATGAATTTGAAATGACATTTAAATAGACCGAATCCAAAAGCTCTTGGCAGTAATTCAGAAATTTGCAAAATATAGCTGATCAGTGATAGTTTAAATTTAAATAATTTACCTTAAAAGGTTGTGTGCTGGCCATCAATTTAGTATCCAAGAGTCTAAAAACAACAACAAAAAAATTTTTAATAAAGTAAACAAAATGTATACCAATGTTCAAAATGTTTTTACTCAAATACATACTTAACACATCACATACATACATAAAACATAAAATATTTAACACATAAAATACTTAAAAGTGGAAAGAGGAACTACACACATGAACTGTTTTGAACCAGCAGCCTTGCCACATACGGCTAGGGACTCAGTCCCATGACCAGGGACTTCATTAAGCGGCTGTGGCAGAGTCCACGCTCTGATGCACAAGTTCTAGATTCACTTAGACCCTTAGAAAGTGTGGGCTACGTCAATCTCAAGGGTAAGTCAAAACTCCTTACATGTTTTTACATGGTTCTAATACTGCTGCAGGTCTAACATTAGCAAACTGTTACCACCCAGGTTCTTACGGAGGACAAAATCTGCATTCAGTAAGTTTCAGGCTGTAATTGTTATTTCTCGATATTCTATTTCAGAGATCAGAAATACCAAAAAGAGAGAGAGAAAGAGAGAGGAATTAATATGAAAACTCTATTTCTCTATTTTTTTCACGTAATTGTGAACACTCTGGAAAACAGGACAGAAATAGTCCTGCTGAAAGAGCAACTGCTAGGCCACCATGCCTGTCCTTCAATGGGTCCTAAAACACAAACCCTTGCTCTATAGGCTCCACATGGCTGACATGAGATCAGACATGTGACATATCAGAACTAACATGCAATATTAACTGTGGAAACCACTAACATGGAAAGGCATTGACTTCAAGTGGAGGGAAAAAAAATCTCTAGCCAGACAGTTCTTGACTGACTAGAGTACTCTGAATTGGACACTTCAATAGTTTCAAGGTACATCCTACATGCAAGACAGACAAGAGGCATCTCAAGGAAGCTTCACCAGTGCTTCAGACAGGAAGAAGTGGAATTAAAAAAAGGAGCCACTGTGTACTTTCACTCTCAGCTCAAACTCTGATTTTTAATAGGATAACAAAACTAATCATAAATTTCAAAAGCAAACCATCACAAAGTTGGAGATATTAAATAATTTCCACGCTTATGTGAACTGGATTCTAATCATGACCTCATGGTTTTAACAAATTACTATATACCTATCTACGTTGTATATGTCACGATGACTGTTTTAAATGGAAGACAAATTCTCAAAGAAAGCTTACCTGGGAAAAACACATGTTGTCATCTCTTTAAACTCACTTAAGTCCTAAAAAAAACCAAGAGAATGACTTGTTACAATTTTCCTAATATGCTCATAGTGTCAAAAAACATGTAAACAGCTCAGTTCCACAGCTGTCTTCTCAAACTGTCATACCTTACACAGGTCTTCAGCTAAACTGAAAAACCCATTTCTAGTTAATAATTACTTTTTAAAAAGTCTTCCCAATTTCCTTACTGATTGGGAACCATGTGACCTCATAACTAACTTTTGCATAACCAAAATAGACAACTGAAGGATTATAAAGCTCAAATTGGGGGGAGGGAGTTCTTTTACATGTAAAAGACTACATATATTTGAGAAGCTCATAAGAAGTCCAGAAAACTTCTAGGAATAGCTAACAGGTTGTACTCTACTATCCAATTTTATCACAGTAGTGAGACCAGTGAGTCATTTAAATTAAGTGGTTTTAATTTAATTTAACCAAGGAAATGGACAAACTGTAAACTAGCTTAGACCTTTACTGAGATCACATGTGAAATGTTAGTAAAAATGGCCATTAAAACACAGACTTTTCAACATATATGATTCCTGTTTTAACTGCTCAGAAAATTGCTAAAGTGGTGCTAATAGCAAGTGCCTAGATTAGACAATTCATTTCCCAAATTTATTTTGATCAGGAAGTCTAGAGCTGAAATAAGACTGCTCTAATTTTGAATTAACTCACTTACATACATAATTGCCATGCTAGACTGAGCAGTCATATTCCTGACCCTTTGCAAACTATACTTCTCTTCAATGTTATTCATGCTTCATAGGAAACTGCCATTTCCAATTAGCTTTTCAAGCCTGTAAATACAGACTGTATTTAGCTAGCTTGAAATATTTACCAGCTTTTCAATGGCTATAGTTAAGTTAATGGGCAATACATGAACAAGTGGTTTCAATGCTAAGTCAAACAAAAATGCAATAATGACTGTTTGTAATCTCTCAATACCACCATAAAGCTTTATAAGAAAGAAAAAAAGAGAATTATGGCTGCCTCCAAGGCCAAAATACAGTAGAGTTCTAGACCAACCCCTTCTAAAAGGTCATGCTCAAGTAGCAAGACAACTTGTAGGGAGAGACACTCCCCTATAAGGCAGCTCCCAAACATGGATTCTTTAGTGTCCTTTTAAAACGCACATTTTGGTGCCAGAACATGTAAAAGTTCTACTTTTTTTTTTTTTTTTTTGAGAGACAGGGTCTTGCTATGTTGCCCAGGCTGGACTCAAACTCCTAGTCTCAAGTAAAACTCCTGCTTCTGCCTCCCGAGTTGCTGGGGACCACAGGCACATGCCACTGCACCCTGCTCGTTCTACCATTTTAAACAGTTTTCTCATTTATTCTCATCAATTCTTCCAAAAGTAGATGGAAGAAAACCATTTTCTCCCTCTGACATACCAGAACATAAAGAAGTTAAGTAACATACCCAGGTAGCCTTGGTAATAAAGCAAAGGATAAACTGCTTACCCTAACCTACCTTCTAGTCTGCAACAAATCATGAGCTCTTCCTACTAGATTTTAATTCAAGATGAGTTTCATTCAATTAAACATTCATTAAGTGCTTACACACAACGTGCTATGCTAGGCAGTTAGACACAGACAATAAAAAGGCACACTCCTCCCCCAAGGAGATAACCGCCTAGAAGGAGAGGAGGGGGTTACACTGTATAACACAAATTTTACGTAGCACAGAGGTATACAGTACTGTGAGAGTTCAGAGAAAGGAAAGACCACCTTTAGGGCAAGGTAGCAGGCAGGAAAAACTTCACGGAGGAGGCATAAGCTGAACCGTGGAAAGGTAAGGTAAAGCTGTGTACAACAAACACTGAGAAAAGCTGGAGAAAATTTAAGGTGGAGGAAATTATATACCAAAACCACAGATCAAGGAAAACACAAAGCACTTCTCTGGAAACAAATGAGCCAGTTGGGAAGGAGACTAACAAGAGGTTAGACTATACAGAAAGGTTGGGCCAGATCACAGGAATCCTGACATGTCAGGTTAAAGAGAGTCAAGTGTACAGAAAAACAAAGAATGAGGGATTACTTTTGAATTTTGAGCAGAGTCAGTGATGTGAACAGAGCCATACATCAGAAGATTACGAAACCGGCACAGTCAGAGATGCTTCATTTGTTAAGTCAATATTTAATGCCTCCTATGTGCCGAGCTCTGTTTGGTATTCAAAACACCCAGAAACACAGTATTAAATATACTTTCCTTACTGATGACTTCATTGCTTTAAAGGTCAAAAAATCAGGAGAGGAGCTGCTACTTTGGGCTGTTTGGCCAATAAGAAGTAGGTGATCTGTAATAAACACTAGCTCATTAGACTTAAAAAACGCAAATCCACCCACCACACTCCTTTTGAGACTCACAACTACAAAGCCTTTGAGTCCCAGAAGGTGACAGGGTTGTCATGAAAAGTGGTGACAACTTAAGGTTGCCGAAATAGGACAAGAGGAGCAACAGGCCCACTATACTCATGGCTGGTTGTACTTTTCCAAAGGAGGGCAGTCAAATGCTGACGGAACAATGTGATCTAAGAAATGCGAAGTTACTGAAGGTTTGCAGATGTATAAACGAAACTGAACTCTCAAGTAGGTGTTTTCCAATCCAGAAGTAACAAAAGATTAATATAATCTAGTGGCACTTTAACACAGGAGTTGACAAACTATGGCCTACAGGCCAAATCTGGCCCACCACCTATTTTTTAAATAAAGTGTTATGCAACACAGCCACACCTGTTTGTTTATGTATTCCGTAGCAGTTTTAGTGCTACGAGGCAGAGTTGAGAGTTGTGACAGATACTATACAACCTGGAAAGCCCCAAATATTTTACTATCTGGCCCTTTATAGAAAAAGTTTGCCTGAAGGTTGAATGCAGACAGGAATTTTGCCTGGAGTTTGCTAAACTCCAGGTGAGAAATAAGGCTGTTTGCAATAGAAATGAAAAGAACTCAGGTGTAAGACAGAGCATAACACGGGAATGAAACTGTCAGGATCTTGTAACTGACTGGATCTGGGAACAGAGGAAGAGTGAAAATTGATGCTAAAAACCGGGTTGGTGACTGGGTATCATTTACATGACGCAATGAGGAGAAAGAACAGGTTTGGAGATGGTAAGAAGGAAGGAAAGGGAGTGTAAGTTAAATATCCCATCTGAGACACATAAATTTTACACAACACTTAGTCTGAGGGCTGTCCAGGTGGAGATATTTGGAATCCAGACCCAGATGAAACGCAGACCAAGATCTGAAGAGACAGCACAACTAGGGATAAAGATGTTGGCGTCCGTAGGTGAAGTTATGAAGATAGGTGAGATCACTAAAGAAAATACAGAGAGAAAATAAAAGAGAGTGGAACACAGCACGCACAGTCGGCCAGCAGGACGGGAAGAGCCAGAAAAAGAACCAAACAAGCTTGTGCTTTGGGGAACTGAGACAAATTGGCTCAGAGTGAAAAAACACTACTGAAGTCAACAGAGAATCTAAGGGAAGCAACCTAGCAGGAGGCAATCAAGAATTACGTAGGACCTGATTCAGCGCAGCTGACACCACTTCCCTTCCATGGCCCTGTTGCGTCTAATTTTAGCAGTACCGAACTAGCAGCCCACACCTGTGGCCTTGGAACCCCTACTCAGCACTAAATGAGCGAACCACTGGTATTAGGATGATGAAACAAATGTTAACAATGGCAGCGACTGCAGACCCCTTAAAATGGCTTGCATGTACATCCTGTCAAATAAGTACAACCAAGTGTATTAACATTCTTTCTCTGGGAACATGCTGCATACAAGGAAACGGCACCCAAGTACAGAACATTTTCTCAGTAGAAAAGCAGCATCTATTTTTAATGCAGGCTGGCAAGCCACTTACCGCAGGCAGAGGGCAGTAGAACTGATGAACTGTGTGCATGACATCCAAGAGCATATTGTGTCCAATAACAAGTTTTCCCTAAAGAAAGTCAAGGTTAGAAAAAAGACTTCTAGGTACAAAACTATACTGAGGTTTGAGAATGAAATTTATGGTTCCGATTTCATGAGGATTTTGTACTATACTTGCTTTTCCACATCAAAAAAAAGTATAAATATACGCAAATAATTTGCAGTGGCTTCATTTCTCTTCAATTTTGTAGTGTTAAATCCAGAATGTAAAATAAAAGCTCCAAATGATTTTTATTTCCTTGATCTTTTTCTCTGATTTTTATTAATTATGCTACTCTCAAGAATCAGAAGTAGTAAATTTGGACTGAAAAGCTTTTTAAAGATAAAATCTGAAAACACTGAGTCCTTTGAACTGTCAAATAATTTGTGGACAAAACTCTAATTACGTATTTTAGGACTATATTCTTTAAAACAACCCACTTCTCTTAAAAGATACATTTATAACAATGCTAAAATGTAAAAACAACTAGTTTCTAACTATATTAAGCAGAACAAATTTTCATTTCCTAGATCACCTATGTGAAAATTCATGGGGCATGTTCTTAAATATATATCCATTTAATTCACTGCTTTTCAACCAAGTGAAATACAATATATATGCTGGCAGCCTTCTTGGCACTGTGGAAAATGAGTTAGTCTCACAGCGTATGTGCAATAAATTATTGCATTTTGATAAAAATTAAACTAGCAAAATAGAACATCAACTTAGATTTAACTAGCCATGTGACATCAATTTCAATATAAAGCATCAGGTCACTACAGTGGAGCTTTTTACTATGTCCCAATGGACTGTCAGTGTAACACCACTTGACTCATAGAACTAAATGTAATTCTTTGAAATAACTAATCCTGTATACCAGGGGTCTCCAACCTATGGTGAACTGTGTAATTATTTCATTACATATTACAATGTAATAATAGAAATAAAATGCACAATAAACGTAATGCACTTGAATCATCCTGAAACCATCCCCAGCCTCCCAACTCCAGTCCGTGGAAAAACTGTCTTCCATGAAAACATCCCTGGTGCCAAAAAGGTTGGGGACTGCTGCTATACACAATCTCCCCAGTCTAATAGACAAGCTGTCCTTTTGGCTCAGTATTTGTGTACATTCTGAATACCTATCCAAAGCCAAAACACTAAGCATTGACTGAAACCATAGAAAAGGTGTAGAAATCCTAAAATGGAATATAAACACTAATAAATGAACCTAACTGTACCATAAATGAATACCAGAACCACACCGAAGGAGACTGGGAAGAAAAAAACTAACATGGAAAACAGCATCATGACCAGAGACTATAAGGCTAAAGACACAAAGAACTGCACATAAATGCTATAATTTAGTCAGTAAGTGTACTTCTCACAAGCTATGGGTTAGTAGTACTGAAACTGTATGTATACCAGGTTTCAACAAATATATATAATGTAGATAATAAGAACTAGATTTCTCACTGCTGAGAAAGAAGCTACAAATAAGAAAAGAGAGTAATCTAAAAATAAAAGCTGTGGTATTATATTGGAATCTGAGCTACCAGTATAAACGCATGAATATATTACACAGAGATACACACACATGCCCATACACATATACAGAAGTATAGCTGCATGTGTGTATGCACAGGTATACATAAATACCATTATTAGCTCTGTTCAGTGAGAGGGCTAGAAGCAAAGACATCGTAACAGTAACCTAAAGCCAGATCTTGGTTTCTAAATACTACTCTCCAATAAAAGGAACCAGAGCTCCTTGGAGAAGTCATTGTTTACACAGCTGAGTCAGGGAAAATACAAGATGAGCCTGGAATAGCTCGTAATGCTAGAAAGTAATGAGTGCTCAGAAAATGATGGGAGCTTGTTCAAAGGACACAGGAGCCAAGCCAAAGGAACTCCAATTGCTAAAGGTGGTAAAATCTGAGCAACAAAATAAATAAAAATACTAGACTATATATAATCTGTAGAATAAAATAAATATTGCTAAGTCCATACTCACATACATAAAAAGCAATTAAACAGAGAAAAAGAAAAGCTCTCAGTCACAGAAGAACTCCAAGAACAAAATTAGAAAGAGAGGGGAACATAAACTTGCCATCAGAGTATCACAGTGACAACCACCGCAGGCAAGATCCACTGACACATGCTAACATCAACAGGCACAAGGTTGAGGAAAAACAGGATTTTCATGGTCTCAAAGTATCTTCCCAAGACATTTAATTAACTACAAAGGAAAAACAGTAACTTCACAGAACACAAATGCAGCGGACATCAATTCAACCAAGTGACCAAGGTCAACATCATGAACCATCATTCCCTGTGGTATTCTTGCCAAAACCATATAGCCTCAGTTTAATCATAAGAAAATATCAGACAAATCCCAACTGAGGGACATTTGACTAACAATCAATACTTGCCAAAAGTATCCAGGTTATGAAAGAAAGACAGACTGTTACAGTCTGCAGGAGATTAAGGAGAAAAAAATGAATGCACTGTGGGATTCTGGATAGAATCATGAAGAGAAAAAGGACTTAGTGGAAAAATTATGTGGAAAAACTCATAATTTTATACTATTGATAATTTCTTGGTTCTGATAACTGTACAATGGTTATGTAAGATGTTAACAGTAGGGGTAGCTGGGTAAGGGATATATGGAAACTGCACTATTTTAGCAACTTTTTTGTGAGTGTAAAATTAGTATGAAATAAAAAGTTTTTAAAAACCATAGAAAACAGATTTACTAACTGGAAAAAAATCTGGTGTGATGTAAATAACAGCGTTTACTGGCTTTGCAGAGATTCACTCTATATTTTTAAGGTGACTTATAAATTTCAAATGTCTGAATCACTAATAAATAGAGCTTTTTTCATAGTATGCCTTGGGATGTTAACTACCCAACGGTCAGCAACATACCAAGAATTATTCTGTAGAAGAAAGATGTCAGAGAAGAGCAAATGGAGGTACAGCAAGTTAAAGTATCTGAATTTGTACAAGGCAAACAAATGTCCCAATCTTGGAAAAGCTAACTAAACCATCATGATGGCTACAACAGAGCTCAAAGACAACTGATGTCCCAAGTTTCTGCACTTTAGGGACAGCTTTAGTCAAACCAACCACTTATCTGAACTCTGCTGGCTAAGTGGGTACAATGTGAACAAATGTAACCAGAAGCTCATCTCTGTCTTTCTGGGTATCTGTGACCTCAGCCACTGCAGAAGAGGCTCAGATCTCTGTTCCTCTCCAGATTCATCCAACTTTCTATTCCACTCTGAGTACCTCACTTCAGCGAGATAGTTTCTGGTGAGCCAACCTTCTTCTTTTATAAGACTCTATAACCTCTGTTTATCCCCAAACGAGGACAGGGTGTGCCTCCCTTTCAGCTCCCGTGTTTACAAGCCTGCCCCTGGAACTCTGAGAGGGTCTCTATGGCCTTAAAGCTTCTCTGAAGCAAAGCTCGGCATCTAAGGAACAAGATGATTCCTTCTCCCAGGGCCAACTGCTCAAGGAAAAGAAAGTCTCAGACTCCAGGCAATTAGCATTCAAGCAGGCTGTCTGCCTAAAACCACCAGCAACACGACCCAGGTCACCTATGCAAAATGTGGATGCCTCTTTTCAGAAAGGATTCATGAAGCAAGGAAAAACGTCTGTCATATATATCACAGAACCCTCTCTACATAAATGGCCAATATATTTTTAAAACTTATCAAATATTATTAAGGCTATTACATATAAGATTCAATAATATCCATGCAGAACTCCACATCCTTTGGATTCTTCTACTTAGAGAACAAAATACTTTCAGTCACACATCTGATTGTTTCTTCCCTTATCCCTTAATTTCTTATTCTACTGATTACTGGTTTTGAGAATAATAAACGCTGGTTTCATGTAGCCATACAAGGACATCATAATGTAATACTCTTATGTATTTTGCAAGCAAGGTTTTCTGAAAAATGGTTTGAATATAATACAACAATTATGATGTCTCTCATCAAGTGTATTACAACAACAATCTATACTGATGAAGTTCTAACTTCTTCCTCCATACCAGGTAAACATTCTAAATTAGAGGAAATGTTCCCAATCATCTTATGGGGGAAAAAAAAATTTTTTTAAATTGAAATTAGAGCAAATGATTCATCTGCAATGATAATTAGATATTTCACCTTAAATATTATGTTCAGCGATCTAGCTAAAAAGAAAATGTGGTTCACTTACCGAATTAGCAATAGCATGAATGACTCTAGAAAATCCAACAGCATCATTCAGTTCCTCCTAATTAAAAAGAAAAAAAAAGCCCACTATTGATGCGCATATATTCCTTAACTGAATGGACTAGAAAAATAGCCAAAAAAACCAAAAACCCTGAAATTTTGTATCAAGTTAGATAGCTTTAGTTTTTTTAGTTTCATGGACTTACTTTGCACCTACCATCCCAAACAACTGCACCTACAATGATCTATGTACATTGCTTTCCTCTGTTTTAGAAAGTAGCATAAGTAATTGGGAAATTACTCATTTGTTACTGAAATAACAGTGCTGAGGATTTACCCATCACTCCAGATGATCTGTTGAAACTTCCAAATCTATCAAGGTGTCTTAAAAGCACAAACTTTAAAAAGTTGCCACCTGCTGGCTAAACTCAATAATGCATGTCTAAGGAAACCCAGCAGGTGACAAATCAAGTATTCTCTTAATTCCTGACCTTTTTCTTTGACAAATGCATTTTTTTACAAAATTTTTAGAGCACAGCTCTCTGAGACTCATCCCCACTTACCTTCTTCTCTCCTATTTTCTTTTGAACAGTGTGTAAATAGCTTCAATGTCTCTGCCATCTTGAAAACCCTTCCTTAGCTCTTAGCTGCATCCAACTGCCACCCCTTCTCCTCATCTCATGACAGCTGACTTGCCTGAAAGACTTCTCCCCAAGCACCGGCCCCAGCTTAACTCCCAGGTGCTGCCAGCCCTTTGCCTTCACCCTCACTGAAGTTGCTGACCTCCTTAAAACTAATCCTAAGGCTAACAAGGATGTAGAGAAACTGGAACCCTGTGCACTTTTGGTGGGAACATAAAATGGTGCAGTTGCTAAGGAAAACAGTAATGGAGGTTCCTCAAAACCGGATTACCACATCATCTAGCAATTCCACTTCTAAGTACATACACTCAAAAGAATTGAAAGTAGGGGCTCGGGTATGTGCACACCATGGAGATGGATGGTGGTTGATGATGGTGATGATTTGCACAATAAATGTGAATGTACTTGATGCCACTGAACTGTACACTTGCAAATATTAATAGTTAAGATGATAAATTTTGTTATATGTATTTTACAATTAAAGAGTTAAAGTATATTTTAAAAACAGCAAAAAACACCTCCCAAGGCTAAATCCAACAGCCACATTTCCATCCTCATCCTTGCCTCTTGAGAGCATCTGACACTGCGGACCACCCCTTTCTTCAAACACTCTCTTCCCTTGGCTGAGTGTCACAATAATCTCCCAGTACGCTTTTTCTGCTTTTGCCTATCTTTAAATGCTGGTGTCCTCAGGATTCTATCCTAGGTCCTTTCCTCATTCCTCACACACTTGTGTGTGCTTGGACCCAGTCCTGGTAACTCTGCCGATGACAATCATGTCTAGCCCTTACCTTCCTGTGCTCAAGACCGACAAGTCTGCTGACAAGACATCCGCCCTTGGATGTCCAAAAGACACCTAAAACCTCATCAGGTCAAAAACAAAAGGTAACATCTACTTCCACTGCAGGGGAACAGTCTCACCATGGTGTCCTGGTGACCTTGCATGTAATCAAACAGGCCATACACACGTAATGGCTACCCTGCGCCTTGGCCACAGACCAGTGTGTCTTGGTGGATGGCCTCAGGAGGAAAGGGTGGGAAGCAGAGGAGTATAAAGAGCTGCAATGAGGCCATCTCCCACCTTGCTAGCACTCCTGGGTGGCTGTCATGGGTTCTGAATGAGCTATGGGGCTTTCTGCCTCACCCCCTCTAGAAAGAGCTGCAGTCTAAAACTGGTTCTCCAGTAATGGGATATCCCACAACTCAAGTTGCAGTTGTCTGGCCCCTCTTGTTTCCATATTATCCTTCTTGGTGTGTGGGACAAGGACCATAGGCAGCTGGCATCTTGTGCTAATCTTCTTTTCTCCATGTAGGTAATGAGCTCTTTAAATCTGAAAGTGGCTTATTGTATCTTTACTGGCTGAGGCAGTCAGGAGTGGCCCTGCCTTACATATGTGTGAGCTTGACATCCATCCACACCCAAACCCACTCTTTCCTCCTCCACCTTTTCCCTCACTAATGTCACTACAGCCAACCCCATCTAAGTGAAATGACCACAATCTACCCAGCCACGCAGGCTGCTGGCCTGAGTGTCTTCCTTCCTCTCCCTTCCCCTTTCACACCCACATCCAATCACAAACTCCACAGATTCTACCTTCCAAATATCTCCAGATTCCATCCACACTGCTACTATCTTATTCCAGGTCACCAGTATCTCTTAGCTAGGTTATTCCACAGTTGAAGTGGCCTCCTGCCTCTGAGTCTTACTCACAAGAATCCATTCATCAAACAGCAACCAGGGGCATGATGTTCCAACAATGCAAATATGAGCATGTCATCCTAATCTGTCAGATCACACGCTCTGAACTTTGTTTTAGGAAAACTAGTAATTAACTATATATAAAGTTAGACGTAGCAGTATTAGTTAATGGGCAGCGATGCTAGTGACATGTAAGCTAAATGACAACCAAGAATACTCCCTTCAAGACTGCTTCATCCAAGTGGATAATGGTCAACCATGGCATTAGATTTACTGTGTTGTCTATGCCTAATGCTAACACTTAACTTCTCCTTATTCTACTCTAGGATTTTTTTTTTTACCAATTCAATTCTTCTATGGTAGAAAACTATTCATTAAATTGAATCCAACACATATGCCAGAAATACAGAGACAGGAATGAATCGATATCTGTGTTCCATTTCTCACTCAAAGGAAATTTATATAGTCCAGTTACCTGTTCTTTAGCATGTTTCTCCTGCTCTCTTCTTTTGCGTTCTTCCTCATCTACTTTGCTGATAACTATATATCGCTCCTTCTAAAAGACATAAAGCAGATACACAATTTTCTGGAAGCAACTTGACCCAAAAAATTCAGAATTCTGCTACCATTACAAGTTACAATTTTTATCACCGCACAACCTTTCACAGACCAAATACAACATAAAGTATTTTGAAATGCTAACAAAAGCTAAGTTGATGCATCACAAACCAAAATTTTGCCTGTTTCCATGACATTTTACAATGGTTTATTAAATCAACCCAACAGACATCAGTTAAAAATATCAATAGACTATGAGAAAAAGACATTTTCTAGGACAAATACTAGAAAGTTATGCTACATTTGAACACAAATTTCTAAATAACTAGTTCTAAAGTAAAATTTCTATATATTTTAATAGCATAAGAAAAAAACCCTGGACTTTCAGGTAATGTGCCAGGTAACTAAGGCTTTCTCATATATTGCATTTTGTGACCATTAAACATAACACAAAACTTTCTATGTCAAAGTTTGAGATGTATCTTCCAGTAAGATTGTTTTTATTTAATCTCTAATTTGATATCTGACTTATGAGCAACAACAAAATTCTAAAACTCAAAAGTTCTACAAAAGGAATCCACCACTAACCACCCATCACGCATCACGATTCTATAAGCGCCCCCTGGGAATACATGAAAATGGCTATGTTTATGCTTCCGACCCACATTCTAATTTAATTTTACATGCCTATGTAACACAAAGCCATTTTGTTCATGCACAGCATTACAGCTTTCTGACATAGTAAAACTGTGAACTAACATTTGCATACTTTCAAGTTTACAAAGCACATTCACTTCCATTTACCTATGGGGTTACCATAAAAAAAGCTATGAGATAGGTATAAATCATTATTATCATGCTCAGCCCCAAGGAAAATGAGGCTCAGAGAGGTTAAGTGACTTGCCCAAGGTCACCCAGCTTATAAGTAGCAAAGCCAAGGTGTAAATTCTGACTTTCAACACATAGACATATTATTGATGTTTAATGTTAGCCCTGGATAATTTTTGGGGTTACCTTTTCAGTTTCTAAAGTCTCAACATGAATGCCTTTGGGATACCTAAAGAAAAGAAGGAAAATATGGTATTAGTAGATGAATGAGTGACAGCTAAAACCCGAAGTATTTTAAAAGCAACTATCTAGCTATAAACTAAGTAAAATAAGTTTTATTAAATACGAAATAATCACTACAATGAAGACTTTATAGTAAGCCTATTTCATAACATTTCAGTTGGTACCCTAAACACACAGGAATGTATCTAATTTCAAATTAATTTTTTAAGGGCTTGGACATTTTCTAAAATGTCTTGTATCTCATAATACAGTCAACTCATTACCACACAGTCAAATCTTGCTTCCAAATATAACATCTATTTCCTAACTGAAATTTTGAATTTTTAGATCACAGGGGGCATATGAAGGGGAGGTTTGAGATGGCCAACTTTGCTGTAATCTGGCGTGATACTCTGCATCAGCCGAGAAAGAGAGGGATCTGGAATGCACCTAGAGTAAGTTGCGAGGATAACATGACAGCAAAGGAGCCTGGGAAAACTAAATAACGGCCTTGTTCTCTTCTGTTCAAAGTATATTCCCTGTATAATGTCACCAGTGAATTCCAATAGAACAAGGACCCCCAAGGTAAATGCAAACGTCCATCTGTCTAATGCCATGTTCAATTTTTAAATTAGAGACCCACTTGCAAATACAATGAAGCTAAGGGAAACATCCTGGGAAAAACATACATACAAAATTTTGGATATTATTTCAGGGGATTAACAGATCTCCTGAAGTCCATCCACAGTCTAACCCTAAGTTAAGAACCCCTGCTTTAGAAAGGGCATTCACCTGAGTATTTCCTAGGTCTTGAAACCAACTCTTTATTGTACACCTCCAAAGAACAAACACAATACATATCTGGAGATTGATGGATGAGGCCCAATACGATAATTGAAAGAAATTTTACAAGGCTTTAAAGCACCTATTAAAAAGCAATAAAGAAAAATAAATTAAGTGGGTATTAAACTTAAGAAAGTATGGGGCACTTGGTCAAATCACCAAGAACTGCAGAATTTCAAAAAGGAAATGAGAGCTAAGAGATTAGCTCTAGTTTTTAAATCCTGGGTCCCTCATAGAGCTCTCAAACGCTATATAAATACTTACTTCCAGCTCAAAGTCTGATAAATTAGTTTTCTTTGGAACCTATAAAAACAAAAGAAAAGGTATTAATTTTGGCTCATTAAAAGTAAACCCTAATTTACCAAGCATTGGTAGGGAAAGATTTAATTAATCTAATTAATTAGATTTAATTTAATTTAAAAAGAGACTTCATTAGAACTGACAGGTAACATACAAACGAAAATGGGCAGGATGGGCCGGGTATAGTGGCTTATGCCTGTAATCCTAGTACTTTGGGAGGCCGAGGTAGGAGAATCGCTTAAGGCCAGTTTGAGACCAGCCTGAGCAACAGAGAGACCCTGTCTCTACAAAAGACAGAAAAATTAGCCAGGTGTTGTGGTGCACACCTGTAGTCCCAGCTACTTGGGAGGCTGAGGCAGGAGGACTGCTTGAACCCAGAAGTTGGAGTTTGCAATGAGCTCTGATGAGGCCACCGCACTCCAGTCTGGGTGACAAAGTGAGGTCTTATCTCACCAAAAAAAGAAAGAAAAGAAAAGAAAATAGGCAGGATGTCTGAGGTAGGAGGATTCCTCATCACCTGTCTTTTCAAAACTCTCTTTAATATTATTATATTGCTTTTACAGAACAGGTAGAAGTTCTTGTCTAATCAAAATATTACTTCCTGCGGCTGATAAAGAGTGTTTAAAGTAGACAGATGCATTAAAACACTCTTGTGAAGCTCATCAAAAGTAAAAGGAAAAAAAGATATTCAAGTTCCTGACTCTTTGAAATGCTGATTTTTTTTTTTTTTTTTTACTGCAAAGAGAAATTAAAAAAATAGAAGTACAATGGCAGCGAATTCTTATCTTCGGAAGCCTTCATGTATTAACACTCCTCAAAGCCAAAGGAATTATGCCATTCTTGGGCACAACTTAAAGTCAAGGTCACACAACTTTTCTTCCCTCCAGGTACAGGACAAAGCATTCATTCAGCGTCTCAATATACAATCACCCTTACTGTGTGATACTAAAGTTAGTGCTTAAATCTTAAGAACATACCTATAATAAAAATACCATTTATAAAGATGTTTTTAAAAGACCAAATGCATCAAATGCCAGAAATCATCTACCTTTCCAAAAAAATACATGAAAACATTCAGGACAACTAACCCGGTACATGGCTCTAAATCCAAATTCTTGCTTTCTTCACTTTGTAATAAATCTTCTATTTTCTCTCTGAGGAATTAGAATACACCGTGACCATCAGTACTTTTAGGGAATGAAGTCATCAATCAACAGAACAATCATACCCAAAGGCAGTCTAAATACAAAAACATATGATAATGTAATTCTACCAAATCCTGCCACAACTTTTTAGTTCAAAAGACTTTTCAAAAAATGCGTTATTTTGGATATTCTTGTGGGAAAGATTAATGTTATTAATGAATTAGTGACAAATTCCTAAGGATATGTCAACACAAGTAATTTAATTTCTTACTTTTCTAGTAAAGCAGTGACACTGACAACTAAATTAAGCAAGACCAGGTACTCTTCCAATGGCACATCTACTTGTCAGAAACTTCACTGTGAGAGAAAGAAACGTGGACAAGTTGCAGGCTGGATGGGTCTGATCCACTCCTCTGCCTTCAGGGAGACCGGACAGCGGCTGTCAGGCCATCAGCACTTGCAGGTCTGCCCACTTGCTGAGGTCTCTTGCCTAGTGACATGTAGCAAGTCCAAGTACAATACATGGAATTTTATTTACAATCTGCTGCTGCTGCACAAATTCGGATATGCCACAATTAAATCCTGAACTCACAACATACTACGTATATGTAGCACAGGTTTGAAACACTGATGCTAGTCCCACCCCAATACTACATTGTGAAAGGCACATTTGGTTTTAGTTTAGGAACTTACACCACTTGGTCAATAAACTTCTTCTGATCCTCAGGAATCGTCACAGGACATTTTGAAGTGTTAGGAGATACATACGCTAGAGCCCCTGCACCATTGGCCTGTGAACGTTTTTCATCATACTGTTCTCTTAACTGTCTTTCTTCTTCCTGATTTAAATATGGAATTCCTAAACATAATTTTAAAAAGAATGCATCAGCAGAAGTAACTCTTTAAAATTAAAAAAAAAAAATCTTTCAACATACCAAAGAGTCTAAGTTACTCAGGAAAGATTTACCATTATATCTCAGAAAATCAACAGAAAAGGGGAGTGATTTTGAAATGTGTTCATTCATTCACTCTTTATTCTTTCAACAAATAATTTACTCAGGGCTTTCATTTTATTAGGCACTAGGGAACAAACAGATGCATCCTGCTCTATAGTGAAGGGAACTACTTCTGAGAAGGTGATCAGAAAAGGCTTCTGCAAGGAGAACTGGAAGGAGGAGAACGAGCCAGATATGCAAAGCGTTAGGGGAGGAATACGTCAGGTGGGGAAACAAGTATAAATGCCCACAGGATGGGGCATTGGAAGTCCAAACGGCTTGGACTACTGCAGGAAAGCTGGTGTGGCCAGAACACAGTGAGCAAAAGGGGAATGCTATGATGTCAGGTTGGAAAGAAAATGGAGCAAGATTATGTCGGCCCTTACTCTTACCGCCCATGGTTAAGAAATTTATTTTACTCTGAGAGCAAATGGACACCATTATAAGATTTTAAGCAAGATTATTACATTATCAGCTTCATGTTTGAAAGGTCATGTCGACTGCTGTGAGAATGGAAGTGGGGAGACCAGCTAGGAGCAACAGTCCAGGCAAGACAAGACAGCTCAGATCAGAGGTCAGCAAACTTTTCTTAAAGCTTTAGACAATAAATGCTTTAGGCCTGTGGGCCACGTGGGGATCTCTGTTGCAATACTCAACCCTGCCACTGTAGCACAGGAGCAGTCATTCACAACATGCACGTGTGTGGGCACAACTGTGTTCCCATAAAATTTTATTACATAATAGGCAGCCAGCCGTAGGCCACGATTTGTGACCTCGGCTTAGACAACTGAGATGGCAGGATACCTGGGGAGAGTGATTTTCGAGACAGAAGAGATAAAATTTACTGACATAATAGGGGTGAGGAATAAAGACAAAGGCACAATCAAGAAGGACACCTAGCTACTTGGTTTAAGCAACTGGAAAGATGGTAGGGCCACTCACTGAGGTAAGGAAAACTAGTGGAAGAATAGGTTTGGGAGTCCAAGGGGTGGAAATCCAAAGCTATCTTTGGACATATTAAATCACCTAAGGATATACACATACAGAGTGGCAGATAAAAGTGTATAGCTCAAGAGAAAGGTGTTGAGATAAAAAATTTAGTTATCATTGGGATATGAGTATTAAAAGCCATGGGACACCGAGGAATTTGTAGAAAGAATGAAATTAGAAAACCACCATCTGTCAACAAACTGTTTGAAACTAGAATCATCAATGGATGCTAAAACTAACTGGCAAAAAAAATGATCCAAGTTAACATCACCAGTAATGGGACTGATCGACATCAAGCGCCTCCCAAAATGACGCACAGAGAAGGACATGCACTCGCATACATCGTACTCCTGCCAAAAATGAGTAAGCGCACATGGACAGGTTTGAGGAAACATCAGATAAGGCCAAACAGATAGGCATTCTACAAAATAACTAACTTCCACATTCAAAAACGTGAAGGTGTTAAAAAACAAAAATGGACTGAGAAGCAGTTCTGGATTTAGAAAGAGTAAAGAAATGACAACTAAATGCAACATGTGATCCTGGATTGCATCTGGACCAGGGGAACATTTTTTCCTCTTTTGCTGTAAGTGGCAAAACTTACGTAAGGTTTGTAAATTAGGTAATAGTACTGTAGCAGAGACTGTCCTTGTTTTTAGGAAATATACACAAGTAGTTGGCAGAAAAGGGGTGGCAGACACAACTTAATCTAAAATGGGTCAGAAAAAAAGTGTGATGTATGTATATAAAGATGACAAGGCCAATGTAGTAGTACATTGTTAACATTTGGGGAACTGGAGGGAAGGTCTCCACAAACTCTTTTACTCTTTTTTTTTTTTTTTGAGACACAGTCTCAGTCTGTTGCCCGGGCTAGAGTGCTGTGACGTCAGCCTGGCTCACAGCAACCTCAAACTCCTGGGCTCAAGCGATCCTCTTGCCTCAGTCTCTCGAGTAGCTGGCACTACAGGCATGTGCCACCATGCCCAGCTAATTTTTTTCCCCTATATATTTTTAGCTGTCCAGCTAATTTCTTTCTATTTTTAGTAGAGATGGGGTCTCACTCTTGCTCAGGCTGGTTTTGAACTCCTGACTTTGAGCAATCCTCCCACCTCAGCCTCCCAGAGTGCTAGGATTACATGTGTGAGCCACCATGCCCGGCCTCCACAAATTCTTTGTGGTATTTTTTTGCAATGCTTATATAAGTCTAAAATTATTTCAAAATAAAAATTTAAAGGCAAATACAGTGGCTCACACCTGTAATCCCAGCACTTTGGGAGGCCGAAGTGGGAGGATTGTCTGATACCAGGAGTTCGAGATCAGCCTAGATAACACAGTGAGACCCCATCTCTACAAAAAATTTAAAAATTAGCCAGGCATGGTGGCATGTGACTGCAGTCCCAGCTACTTGGGAGGCTGAGGCAGGAGAATCATTTAAGCCCAGGAGTTTGAGGTTGTAGTGAGCTATGATGATGACACTGCACTCTACCCAGGCAACAAAGTGAGACCCTGTCTCCAGAAAAAAAAAAAACAATAATAATAATAAAATAGACCCATGGAATATATGAGACCAGCTAGGGAAAGTGATATTTAGAAGCTGACAAGATGAGGAAGAGCCAATCAGGACATGGAGAGCCAAGAGTAAGGCAGGAGGAAAACCAGAAGCACAAAATGTGCTGGAAACCAGGAGGGAGCAACCAACTGGGCTGAATTCTACCAAAAGTAGAGCAAGATGAGGACAAAGACAGATGCGCTGGATCTGACATCCTGGTGAAGGCAGCCAGCACGGTGTCAGCAGAGGGTTGTGAGAAGAAGCCCAGCTGGAGCAGGGTAAAGAAAAAACTGGAAGGGAAGAAGAAGAAATGGTGAAAGTACGCTACTTGATCAAGGCGCTTTCTCTGAATGGGAGCATGACTTGGTAGAAGGGGGAAAGGGACGTGGAATCCAGTGAGAGGGTTTGGTTTGCACCTGGTTTGGGTTATCGTAGGAGACAGTCCTACAGGCATGCTTAGCCTTCTAGTGCCGCTGATTCCTTCTGCAGTCTGGTGAGGCCTACAGACTCCTCCCTCAGAATGATTATTTTTAAATGCAAAAAATAAAACATAGAAGATTATAAAGGAAGGCAATGATGTTAAAATAGTTATAAAAGAGTAATTTTAAATATCTGTGATATGGTCTATCAGCTTCTTGATCAACACATTAAATGACAAGATACGGTGGGAAGTAAAATAACTATGATAATTTCAAAGTACTGATGAACATAAACAACATTCAAGATATCTGTAACAACTAAAACATCATTTGAAGATGCCTGGGATTCCTGCTGATGACATGGTCCCAGATACTGCTCACTACTACTAGAGGTTGTTGCCTACATTCATAATGGAAGAATCTGCTAAATTTCAGCTCAAGGTTAGAAAAAATACAGACATAAATGTTTTCCCTCCCAAGTTCCCACACTCCTGAATTCTATCTTTGCAGAGTAGAAAAGGGTGCCTGTGGACTGGGTTAAGAAGTTCTGTACTTGCAGTACGTTTATAAAGGTTGATGGCAATGATCTAGTAGAGAAAGGAAAATAGTAATTCAGGACAAAGAGGGGCAAACTGGCAGAGTTCATGCCCGACAAGGTAGATGGACTAGCCTTTGACAGGTGCACAGACTGTTCCTCTATTGCAAAGGAGGGAGGCAAAAAAGGTTCAGACTTAGGACAGACTTGTGGATCTGGCCATAAGGATACAAAGTCCTTCTTCTCTGCTGGCTTCCATTTTCATTGGAGAGATGTAGGCATGAGCTGGGGTGGGGACCTTGGAGAAATCAGTGGTTAAAAGAGACATCTTTGAAAGTAGGAAAGGTAATCCTAGGTCAGAAAAGTAAAATTTTTGAGCACATTTGAAGCTTGTGCCCATGAACTTAGAGTGACAAATTAGCTCAGGTGTGTCATGTTTTCTAGCAATATTCAGATGCTCAGAAACAGAGAAGGTGGACAGTCAGATTCCACCATGGGTGGGACTTTGCTAGGCAAGTACCATGGAGGGAGAGTGAAACAAGGGAAGGAAGGATAGTGAGGAACCACATAGATAAGGAGGAAAGTCAAGGTAGAAGACGGGAAGGTAATAGACAGTGAAAATGCAACGGAAGTCAGCAGAGGGCTGAAATGAGGTACCAGTGAGTGAATGAGAAGGGGGAGAGGCAGTGCTCTCAAAAAGTGAAACACCGCAGATGGTAAATGAGACATGCAGTTAGTGACAACAAGCCCCACAATGCTGCGAAGG
This sequence comes from Lepilemur ruficaudatus, assembly GCA_963574885.1. Classification (NCBI taxonomy): domain Eukaryota; kingdom Metazoa; phylum Chordata; class Mammalia; order Primates; family Lepilemuridae; genus Lepilemur; species Lepilemur ruficaudatus. Next base: position 22,002 of record CAUYRT010068361.1, read on the forward strand.
GTGTCGAGGATTAAAGGGAGACAGAAGCAAAGACTGTGGACTGCCTGGTCAAGGACAGACAGAGCATTTGCTGTCATCCTTGTGGATGCTGGCGTCTCCCAGAATGAGGACAGGGGTGGGAATGGAGAGAACGACAATGAGCCAAAGCCAAGGCTGCCGGTGAAGTCAGCAGAGAGAGGATGGCAGAATTGGGTGACACACCCCTGAGAAGAATGGTGGCTCCTGGAGAAGAGGGAATTCAGGTGCTTTGGAAGCGGCATGGAGAAGCAAGGAGGACACCTAGCATGGTGTGGCCAGAGACAGAGAAGAGTGACAGGTAAAACCACCAGCCTTGGAGAAGGCTGCAGGGGGAAGAGTAACAAGAGGAGTCACCTGGTCCACTTTCGGACAAGGAAGTCAAAGAACTTCAGAGAAGATTGCCAAAAGAAAGGAGCACGGCATTTTCAGAGTCCGAACGGAAAGATTTGGTACCAAAGAGAAATGAGGGTCTACATCAGATTTAGAGAATGTCAACAACAGCAAGGGGATAAGTCTCGGTAATAATCGGTGGCCTGGGAGTCCTGATTCATTTGTGACCAAAACATTCCAAGATTTGAGACTATAAAACAATGAGAATGAGGCATACTCCAATTTGGCTATTTCTCTTATTTTATGAAAATAAAACCAACAGGTGGTTAATGATAATTCTTGACCAAATCCAGATTCACTTCCCAAGGACATTTAGGTTTATAAACTGTAAAATAAGTCACATAGAATCTTACCATTGCGAAAAACTTTATTAAAATCAAATCCCTGGCTTGCTAGAAAGTCAATGCTGGAGCTCTGAAACAATAAACAGAACACACATTTTGGGGACGTTAGTGGCAGATACGTGAACAGAAGCAGAGAAGTAACTCAGGTCAGAAGGTCAGAAAATAAGGATTTCTGCTCCACAAATGATCCGTTTACTTAAAATATCTAGGCTCTTCTTCGTTTGTTTCAGAGTGTGTGTGTTTTGTTTTTGAGACAAGGTCGTGCTGTCACCCCTGCCAGAGTGCAAGAGTGTCCTCATAGCTCACTGCAACCTCAAACTCTTGCGCTCAAGTGATCCTCCTGCCTCAGCCTCCCGAGTACGTAGGACTACAGGCACATGCCACAATGTATGGCTAATTTTTTTTCTTTTTTGTAGAGATGAGGTTTCCACTCTTGGTCAAGCTGGTCTTGAACTCCTGACCTCAAGCAATCTCACTGCCTCAGCCTCCCAAAGTGTTAGGAGTATAGGAATGAGCTACTACGTCTGGCCCCAAAATCTTAATTGTATGTTCTTAATGTCCAAGATCAAGAAAGAAAAGTTCCCAGTAACAAGCTTTACTAAACAAAACATATCTCAAACCGAAGATAAGCAGAAACATGTAAGTAAATTTAAATAAAAATCTCAAGTAAACAATACTACAGGTGGTACACAAGTATGGCAAAATCATAAGTTCTTACTGAAACTGACTAAAAAGAGGTAGTCTTACCGTACCTATTCTAATTCTATTCTTGGGTTAAGTCAGAACACCAGCAGGCTGCACACCTGAACCATTTTAATCTGGTCCCTTTACTGAACTGTACTTTGACATTATACATTATACCATCAGTGTAGATCAAGGGACGTGATACCAAACTTTCCCACTGAACTCATCACAGTGTTTATTTCAGAGATTTGATTGGAAACAAGGTTTTCTATAGTCATGATTTCTTTATATTCAAAAGGTGAATATTCTGAGGTCTCTATTCTGGGAAAAGCTATATTAAGACTAATCCTGAGCCCTGGGTTATTGTAATCCTATGGACCACAGAACTGACTATGCATTTCCCTCTTTTCTTTGCTGCAAGGAAGCTCAGAGACAAACAACTGAGACTTTTCTTCGGCATAAATTCTGTGTTCTATTCATACCATAATAATATTATTTGTCTTATCTTTTAATTTCTCATTTACTTATTTTTTTTAATCATATGATAAAAGGTAAATACGGTACATATCTTTATTAGCCAATACAAATCCTTTTTTAAACATGCTGGGATACAAAAAGACAATCATGCCATAATAGGCAGATATACACACAAATTGGGGTACATGCAAATCACTTTCCATCAAGTCCAGGTTTTCTAGACTTTAAAAAAGCAACTTCGCCACCCCACTTCTTTTTTTATACTGTCCTAAACCAAGACTCAATGTCTTTTGACTTGGTCTACCAGCCTCCTGTCTACCACTCCTGAATGTTCTTACAATTCTGTCCACCTAAAAATTTCATCTCTGACAGAGGCACCAAAAGATAGATTGTGAAAAGGCGTTTCTGTCCTTGTACTAGTCTCCAAAACACCCTTCTTTCCCTTATCCCATTAAATCCAGAGTCAAAGATTCATCTACTCCTTCCTTGAAGCAATTTATTTTCTAATCAAACAATACTCTAGAGTTGTACAATGTGAACGCATTTAATGCCACTGAACTATACATTTAAACTGGGTGTAGTGGCTCATTCCTGTAATCCCAGCACTTTGGGAGGCCAAGGCAGGAGGATAACTTGAGGCCAGGAGTTTGAGATCAGCCTGAGCAATACAGCAAGATCCTGTCCCTATGAAAAATAAAAATAAAAAAATTAGGTGGCTATGTGGGCATGTACCTGTAGCCCAGCTACTTGGGAGGCTAAGACAGGAAGATGAGCCCAGGAGTTAGAAGTTATAGTGAGCTATGATTGCACCACTGCACTCCAGCCTAGGTGACGTAGCAAGACCCTTGTTTCTAAAAAAAATTTTAATAAATTTTAAGAATGGTAAATTTTATGTTATGTATATTTTAGCACAATGTAAAAAAAAAACAAAAAGAAAAACTTTGGAACTAACTAAACCTATTTGTGGTTTACTATCCAATACCTTTGATTTGTCCTACATGTAACATTTTCAAGACTCAAGAGATAAGCACAGGTATTTGGGAGGACAATTTGAGGCATCTATCAAAATTTTAAATGCACATGTCCTATGACTCAACAATGTCCCTTCTAGGAAGTCTATCCTGCCAAAAAATTCCTAGATATACAAAAAGACATAATGCACTCGGATGTTGATTGCAGCATTGCTGATAACCATTGGAAAGTCTCTAAATTCCAACTAAAAAACTGACTAAACAATTATATATATCTTTGTATTATGAAATACAAAGACATTCTGTGGAATAGAAAATGCAAGTTATATAACATTTGAATATTAGAATTCCACTTATATTAATGAAAAATGCTAATATCGTGTGTGTGTGTGTGTGTGTACAGACACATGGATATACATATACATGTACATAAAAGCTAGAAAACAGGGAGTGAGATGGGCAGGAAGTTGCCTGGGAAAAGTTTGTAAGAAAAGAAACTCGTCTGTTACTTTATATATAGCAGTAATGTTTTGATTTTTCACAACCATATGTATCACCTTCCATGAATTTTACAGATGTTCAGCTGGAAAAAGGAAGAGGAAAAAAAGAAAAAGGAGAAACAAAGGCTACGTAAATGCCATGCTATTCTGCTTCCCATTCTGTTCAATGAGAACATTCCCTGGGTTTATGTGCGGTTCTGTCAGCCCATCTCTCCACATCCTGCCTAGCATGTGAGCTTTTCCCCGTGTATATAGATACTTATTTTTCAAAGAACATATTAAGTTTCTTTACCCTCAAATCCTACATGCTTTAAGGGTGATAAGAGCTTTTTGAGAGTGACCTTGAAACAATTCTTACCCTACTTGTTGACTCTAGAACCTAACTCCCTTGTGAGATGGCAGCTCTGCTGCAGTAACAGAATTTTAAACAAACCAAAAAAACACCTTAAATAAAAGACAGAAGGAAGAAAATCCAAAGGCACATTTACCTTACCCATACAGTTCACAAGGTTAGAGCCTAAACCTTTTCTCTGCCTTTCATTTTCCAGACTAGACCATGACCATCCCCTGGTCAAAGCCATGGAACTCACTTTTTAAGTAACTCTCTCTTCCTGGTACTGCTAGAAAACTATATCCACACAAATTTCCAAACTGAGCCTGTTCAAAAATATTTCTTAACTAAAATGTACAAATACTGGTTGATTGGTAAAGAGCTGTTGACTAATTGCAGGGTGAAGGAAATGTCAACTATGGTTTACTTGCTAACTTAAGAAAATAGCTACAAGATTAAAATTACCTTCGCCTTTTCTCTTTGGCACCCAGGCATAACTTTCAATTTCATTTGTTTATATCCTGCCTTATTTCAGAAAGAATTTGACATGATGCAATCACTCAAAAGTCTACCCTCCAGGCTTTCACAATTGCATTACCACTTATTTGCAAGAGAAAGGAAAGATGGCAAGACTCAAATGAACTCATGGTGCTACTGGGAGAGCAGACAGGAAGCAAGATTATTAGGGAGAAAAGATTACACCGTCTTTAATCACATATCCATCCATACACTCATGCCACTAATTAACCTCCTTATCCATTACAACAGATAATCAAGCCGGCAGAAAGGGAAAACATATTTACTGAGTCTCTACCACCCAGTGTTATCAGCTACAACAACCCTGGAGGGAATATTCTAAGCCACAAACTCCCAGAATCTTTACCTTGGCCTAAAAAGTAAGCCCTCTCCTCCTTAAGAGGAAACAGTCATTGTTTTCCACCTTCCCTTTCCTAACTGGTGAGCTTGGGAAAAGGATCTGAGTGTAGTAATTTAGCCCCTTCTGGGCTCTTTCTTTTTGGATAGGATACACATATACTCTGCTTTCCCTATATATAAAGCTCTACCCTTGGAGTGGTTGCATGGAGGATGGGATAGAGAGAAGCCTGCAAGTCCTGATGGTGTAAGTTCAATTTGGGGGTAAGGTATTAAAAATCCCAAAGGAGTTAGAAAGCCATGTTCTCAAATTCGGCTTTATTCATAATAAAGCTCATGTTCTGATTTCCATCTGTCTTGGCATCTTATTCCTTATTCTGAAGCAAAGGGTAAGATTACAGTGTCATTAATTTATAATCCCCAAACCAAAGGTCAGAGAGGTTAAATGATTTGCCCAACACCCAAAATTAGTGGTAGAACCAAACTGTAAAAGGAATTCAGATTCCATATTTCCATGCTGCCTCGTCAGCAATCCATAAAAGATCAATTATGCTACCAACCTGACAAACAAACTTGACATCTGGTGACGATCTATTGAAGGGTTTTGGGAAAACATAGAAGTTAAATGACTTCATTATATACCTGGGAAAATAAAATAAAAGGAGACTTAGGGGGCTACATCATGCCACAACGAAAGAATTCCCACCATTTGTCAGAACAACCTACTTTGAATCTGTGTAGTCATACTTAAAAGTGCAAAGGCCAAACTGAAACAGCAAAAAGTCCATGGAATGCTGGAAAAGGGAAATAAAACATCTGTCACGATAGTGCGGCATACTAGACGTGAGCAAAAGTATTCTCAAACAGGTGAGCTTTCTGAATTATTCAACTTGATTTTGGCAGAATGCTTCTAAGTAGAACTGATTACAGATTATGTTATCAGAAGCATTATTGATTTCTATGCATTTCTTAATATTTTTTCCCAATTAATACTTAACCATCATCCAGAGTATCACATCAGGCCTATTTTCCAAGTGATTAAAATAGTCACATCTTATTGCCTATAAATCAAGTCAACATTGAAAATACTAAACTTTTCCCAAAATGTTTTCCAGCAAACAATTATTTTTGCTGTTTTAAATCTCACTAAAATATCACTTTGTGGCTGGGTTTGAGAAGAGGTGCCACACTTAGAAAACCTTAACGTGCGAGTTTAATAATTATATTTCTCTATAAAGAGGACCAACATGAGAAAGAAAAAGATTTTCCAGCATATCCACTTGCCTTTTTAAGCTTCTGATACCTTTCTTCAGGAGTGTCAAAACCATTTGTTAATGCAGTGACTGAAGGTCCATCACTGATTCCTAGATGTTAAAAAATAAAAGTTTTTAGCTTACTAATAAATGTAAAAATGTCAGTCAACCATTCAATGCCTCCATTATTTTCACAACATGAATTAAGATTAACTGGAAGTTCCCCCATCTCACTTTTTCAAACTTAGCCTTAATTTCACTGGCCACCAAGCTAACCTAACAATGAATTTGGAGATGTGAATGTTTCCACTTGAGAATGAGCAGTTCCAGTGTCTAAAATGGATTTTAAAGCAAAGTAATCATTTAAGAAAACAACCTATATGCTTGACTAAGTTTTGCTGTTTTCTAAAGGATTAATGCATAATCATACATCAACGAATCCTTAAGCATATTATTTCTAGAGTACCAGTCTTGGTCAACAGGTTGGAGTAACAGCTATAAGATAAAAATATTTTCAAGGTCAAGAAAAAATTATTTTAGCCTCCTAAGGAATTGACTTCAACTAGTAACAGCATACGAAAAGCCAATGACCACATTTACCCCAACATGAATTCCTTTAGAAAGAGCTAGGATTTTTTAAACATGTAAAATCACATAGCAAAAGTGGGTATTTATACCAAAGGGAGTAAACTATTCATACTGATGTCAACAATTCAAAAATTTGTCTTTGTTCCCCCCGCCAAAAAAGGAAAAAGAAAAAACCCTGCAATTGTAAATGTTGGTAAAGTATAACACACACTAACACACCTGCCCAGGTAGGCAATGAACACTTCCCCTAATGGATAAAAGAATATCCTCATTTACCTGCAAAAGTCTGACTCTAGTCTCTTACAAGAGGACAAATATTTAACGATTCCACGTATATGGAGTCCAGAGTAGTCAAATTCATAAAGACAAAATGGTGGTTGCCAGAGGCTTCAAGAAGGGAGGAATGGAGAGTACAATCTGTATGAGTTTCAGTTTGGGAAGATGAAAAAGCTCTACAGATGAATAGTGATGGTAGGTAGCACCGCAATGAGAGTGTACTTAATGCCACTGAACTGCAAAACCACTTAAAAATGATTAAAACGGTAAATTTCATGCTATATATACTTCATCCCAAAGGGGAAAAAAAAGTCTAACCCTGCTCCTCATGCTTTCCTCCACGTATATGTCAAACTGTTCTAAGCAGCACCAAAACCATAATCTCTATTTGCAGTCCTCAGAACAATAACAAATCCACCGCATCTCTTCACCTCTTCCGTGCTTTTGAAACGTTTACGGGGAAATGTTGAGACTTGTGCTGCCCGCCCAAGGCTACAAACAGCAAGAAGCCCCACGCCATTAGGCCTGAGAAGTCGGAGGCTGGGGGACTGCAAGAGCCCTGGCTATGCATTGCTGGTGCTAGCCCTGAGCTTCCAAAGAAGGGATACCTGAAAACTCCCCATCGATGGCGAAGAAGTCTGCCTCCTCTATGGCCTGGTACACTTTGTGAAGATTACTCTTAAAATCTGCGGAGAAACCGAGAAGAGGCTCAGAACCAGTGGCCTGAATTCCTGCCCACTGGCTCATAAGGGGAGAGGGACGGTGGGCCGAGGAGCTCCTGAGGCCGAAGGCCAGAGGGTGGAGAGCTGGAGGGCACAAGTCCCAGGGGCGTGCAGCCGCCGCACGGGGTCAAGTCCCCGAGGGGTGCATGGGCCAGAGCGGGACAAGCCTCGAGGGGTGCAGTGCCCGGAAAGGGACAAGGCCCGGATGGTGCTCGGGCCGGACGAGGGCAAGGCCCCTAAGGGGGCACGGTCCGCAGCGAGACAAGGCCGAAAGAGACACACGGGCACAAGCAGGGGCCAAAGCCCCGAGGCGCTGCCTCAGCCCCTGGCACAGCCAAACATGCCGGCCGTGGTCTGGGCCTAGCGGGCCTGGGTGAAGGGGTGGGGACGCGGGGAGGTGTACGGCGGACACGCACTGCTCCTGATTATCTCCATTCTGCAGAGTGGCCGGAACCCCGGCCCCGCCCGGGCCAGCCTCGGCCGTTCCACTCGCAGAGTTCCGTGGCGGCCGCGGCGGCAGCAGACGCAGCAGCAGCGGACACGGCAGCAGCGACTTCCGGAAACAGCGCGCGCCTGCTGTGCTTGCGTCAGCGCTTGCGTCAGCGTCGGAGGCGGGGCCAAAGCTGGGCTCCTTTCACTCCTCGCTGAGACCGAGGAGGGGCGTGGTTATCGAAGTGCCCAAGGCGTGGCCTAATGTGTGCGGGTGTTCACTTTAGAAGAAACATGCATGTCCTGACGTCAGTCGATCAGCAAATATTTACTGGGTTCCTATTATGTGTTGCCCACTCTGATAGGGATAGGGATAAAAAGATGAACAGGAAGACATGGTCCCTGCCCCATCGTAGCTTAAACTTGGGGTAAGAGGGGAAGCTTAGGCGAGAATCAAACTTGCCATTTGAAGACATAGAAATTGCTATGAAGGAAAAGAGCAGGGTGCTGTAATAGAGAATAACGGCGGTTGTTACCCAGTGAGCAGGAAAAACAAAGCCGAGACCTTTATCCACTGCACTAACCACTGGGAATACTATGGCGAGCGCAACGCGTGAGGTCTTTCCCTGAAGGAGTTGCATGTTGGTGTGGGGTTGCTGTTGATACCCAAAGCCTAGCACGGGCCTGACACGTAGTAGACACTCAGTAAGCATGGGTTGAGTGAACGAATTCACCTTGGTCTTTCATAAAAGCTGATTGTGAAGTTGGTTGGAAGACCTGTTTTCAAAGCCTAATTCAGCCATTTAGCTCCAGAATGGTATTAAATCTTCCTAAATCTCAATTTCCTGGGATTGTGTTGAGGATCAGTGGTGATGACGTATGTGAAGTGTAAAATACAGTATAAATAAATTTGTATAAAAAGTGTTTAAAGGGAATGGAGTTACAGTTTGGTGGGATGAAAAAGTCCTGGAGATGCATAATGGTCATGGTTGTACAACTATGTAAATATACTTAACGCCACTGAATTATACACTTAAAAATGGTTAAAATGGTAAATTTTATGTATCTTCTACCACAACTTTAAAAAATGCTTATTCTTATTGCCAGATTATCCTCCAGAAACTTGAGTTCATACACTGCCTGGGCTAGTACAGAGATTGGCAAAACGATTACCAATATTTTTAATCTTGGCCAATTTGACAGATAGAAAAGAAAATGTCATCTCAAATCAGCACTTTAGCAATCTCCATGCCAGCGATTTAAAACAGAAAATCAGCATGAGTTCTCAAAAGACCAACCTGCTGGGGGAAAAAACATGGTGATAAGGTCATTTGAATTCTGATTTTTTTTTGAGGCAGATTCTCACTCTGTCTCCGGAGCTAGAGTGCAGTGGCCTCATCGCAGCTCACTGCGACCTCAAACTCCCGGCCTCAGGTCATTCTCAGCTTCCCCAGTAGCTGGGACTACAGGCAGGAGCCACCACGCCCGGCCAATTTTTTTTTAAAATCTTTTGTAGAGATGGGGGTGGGGGGGGGTCTTGCTATGTTGCTCAGGCTGGTCTCGAACCCCTCTGCCTCCCGAAGTGTTGGGATTATAGGCGTGAGCCACCGATCCTTCTTAACAAATGGTACTTTTCAGCCACGGTCCTGTGATTTTCCACATAAAATGTGAATGAATAAAAAACAAAGTGTGGTGAGTACAGTGCGGTCTTATAATATTATTTTAATTTCTGGGCAGTTTTAGCCTCCAGATACAGAAACAGCCTTCCACGAGGAACACACGCAGACATCCTCGGTCGCCCCGGGGCGTAACTCCTGGGCGCTGGCCTTCGGTCGGCGAAGAGGAAGGGGCGGGGCCGACGGTGGTACGCATGCGCCCACTTCCTCCGCCGGGAGTGGCCGCTCTAGGCAGCGGGGAGGTCGAGGGGTTAAGGGGATTAGGAAACAAGTGCAGCCTCTCCTCTATGGTCGCGGGCTGGAGGCACTCTGTTCTGCAGTCTGTCCCAAGTTACTTCCGGAAGTGAAACCTCTACCTCTTCCTTTGCTTCCCCGGGGGTCCGGGCGGGGGGCGATGGCCGGGTTGGCCCCAGGACGAGAGAAATGGTAAGCCACGGCACGGCGGGGGATGGTGAGGGAGCGGCCCAGGCATGATATCGGGGCGTGGTGTGGAAGACAGAGCCGGAATCCCCTTGGCCGATCCCCTTGGCGGGGTTGGAGGAGGCGCGCTGGCCTTTTCCTCGCCCAGGCCGGGCTCCTGATCCGCATAAACCCTGGCCGCGCGGTCCGGATCCCAGCTTGGCCAACTTACCCTTCCCTTCTCGAGAGCCCCACGTCGGCGGGGCCGGTCGCTGGGCCTCGCCTGCCTCTTCTTGGGGGTGTCAGGGTCAGAGCCGCTCGCTCCAGGGACTCCTTAGGGCGGGATGGAGGGGGCGTCGCTTCCATACACTTTGGAGGGGGACAACACGGCGCCTGCCCGCCAGGAGCTCCTGCCACAGCCTGCAGCAGCTCAGCCAGAATTGATCGGGTTCCTGATAGCCGCCAGGCTGAACGTGCAGTCTAATTAGCGAGGCACGCTTCCTGCCCCAAGGCGGAGTGATTGTTCCCCCCTTTTAAAAGAGGGTAACGGAAGCGCAGAAAGGAGAAAGTGAAACCTCAAAGTCACACTTGGGCTGGGCTCTTCTGATTCCGAGCCTCACTGCTCAGAAATCCGAACTTGTGCCAAAAGGGGTTTTCTTTTATTAAAAGAGAGAGAGGCAAGTGGGAGTCAGGTTATGTCTATCTGAGGATATTTGGCGGGACAGGAGGCAGCCCCCCAACTTTGGTGAAGTGGTAGCTTAGAGGCTGTCATGCTCTTAACTGTTGTCATGCTCTCAACTGTCGCAGTTGTCCTCCCCGCTGAAGCTCATTGGTTGGTCCTTTGGGGGTGGTCTTGATGTCACGCTCCGAAAGGCCAATAGGAAAGGAGCTTTGCTCTCTACCCAGGGCACACCCCAGAGGCAGCGCAGACTGCACGTGCTGATAGGGTTGTTTTGTTTGTTCCTGTCACTGATGCTTTGTAAACAGCCAGCCTGGGTGTACCGTGACCGATATGCTTTGCATTTCCCTGTGTATCTCCATAAACTTGATGGAAAAACTGTACTTCTCCAAGGCAGTTCTGTCTTTTTTTAAAATATCCCCATTTTACAGGTGAGTGCCAACAGTGTTTGGCACTGGCACTAATTACACAGCCACCACTCAGTAAATGCCACCGTTAATAATTCTAATAATACGAGTCGACCATACAACAAACTCTTTTTGAGTATCTATGGATAGAGTTTGTCATTTAAACCTCCCAACAGCCTTTTGAAGTTGATATTATTATCGTAGACTGATAAATGGGAAATATGAGGCTCAGGGAGAGTAAATGGTGACCAGGTTTGGAACCCAGATCAGTCTCTCTCTTTTTTTTCCCTTTTCCTTGCGTAGGCCTAGGAATCAGTCTCAGTCTTAAAACCATACTATTCCAACTCTACCATCCTCTGCAGAGAAATTTAGTCCAGGAGATGAGAAAATTTACACAAATAAAAGTTACACTAATGCACAGAGGAAGGAAAGATTAATTTGGGTGGGGGGGTTAGACTTTCAAGTGCCAGTTGATTTGGATCTTGTCAGTTGGATACTTTTGACCCAGAAATGTTGTGAAGGTGCATTACAGATGAAGAGAACAACGTGAGCATGGGGAAATATGCCCAACAGCAGGAATTAATAGATGAGTGTAGTCTCCTGTATGAGCAGAGGAGTAGTAGGGAACAATCACAATAATACTAATAGCTAACACTTCCATGGCACTTATTGTGTGCCAGTAACTGTTCTGAATGCTAAGCATATATTAAATTCATCTAATCCTTTCAACAACCCTATCAGGCAGGTACTATTAATATCCCTATTTTACAGGTGAAGCAACAGAGGCACAGAAAGGTTAAGTGACTCTCTCTGGAAGTCAGGCTGCTAATAATTGGTGGAGCTAGGATTTTAACTCATTCATTCTGGCTCCAAAGTTTGTGCCCAAATTAAAAGTTATGTTGATTGCTAAGGGCCAGCTTTCAACTGTGGGATTTATTTTCTTGTAGTAGGTAACTTTTGAGCAAAGGAGGGGCTTGATGAGAATTTTATTCTAGGAGGATGTTTCAGGCAATGAAGAGAGGAAGGATTGGCAAGAAGAGAATTGAAACTGTTATTTAAACTTTTTTTGTTCACACATATTCATACCTTTTCTGAGATATAGGCATGTCAGTGTTTATTTGTATGTAACAGCTCTCTCTCTCTCTCTCTCTCTGGTTCCCAAACTTCTGTGTGCATAAGAATCTCCTGAAGGGCTTGTTTAAAATGTTATTCTTGAGCCTCTCTCCCAGACATCCTGGTGGAAATTTGCCAGGTGATCTTGGTGGAGGAGTCACATATTTGTCAATTTGGTTTTCATCTACAAATACCTAGAGCTCAGTTTTGTGTCAGTCACTCTGAGGTATGGTGATAAAATTTAGTGGCTGGGCTTCTGACCTCAGGGAGCCCAGGATTTGATGGGAGAAGCAAAGACATGACCAAAACAGTAGTGTGTAAAAAGTGTGAGAGTGAACTGAATCTGAAAAGGACATGTTAGTTTATAATAGGAGTTATACAGAATATTTTAAAACCAATAGTTAAGTATGGGTTACTTAGTAACCTCCAGCAGCTTTTCATAGCTTTCTGAGTTGTTGAACATCTGCAGGGTTTAGTACAGGATAGGTCCTTGAATATAGGCCACATAACAGAAATGAAAGAGGACAGGCTCTGAGAGAGCCAGGATCTCTTTCTCAGCCTGCCCTCATCTTGCCCAACACTTCCACAAAAGACAATAAATCACGGGGCTACAAAGTTTACGCAGCAAGTCAACACCCAAAGGAGCTTGCTACATTTGCCCTACTGATTTCTGACCCTCTCCAGAAAGAAAATCTATTTGGAGTGAGAAAAACACAAGGTTTTACACAGTAAGCAACTAGAAATGCTACTCATGTTAATGGAAGAGCCAGTTTTTGCCACCTGCAGGAAGTACATGTAATATTCTGTCTTTATTGCCATTTCTGACCCTTGCCTTGTTTACATTTGGGCACATTTATTTTTATTTCATAGTCACCATAAATAGGTGGACACACTTTGCACATTTAATAATGTCTGTAGTGTTCTGCCAGTGTTTGTCCCCAGGAGTGGATCTGGGGTGCCAGAGCCTCACCCATCTCTACCCCTGTTTTTCACTTATTTTTCTTTTTCTCAATTCCCCCTTCACAGAACCTGTCTGGTTCTATTGTAAAATTTCTGCATAGAACAGCACACTCACTCTAGCAGCTGCCAGCTGGAGTTCATGTTCCAAAATGCAGTGTTGTCACATTCTACTTTGTTTTCTCTGGGTTTCTTTTTCTCAGCTGTGCAGTAGCAGCTCTGTGATGTGGCCAAGATGATAAAAGAGTAAAGCAGTCCTTTGAACTAATAACTGTTATTGATTACTTTATTGGGATAATAAAGTGTTATGCAGACAGGCTTTAAGTCAGACCAGGATTTAAAACCTGACTCTGCCCTTTACCAATTAGGCCTCCATTTTCTCATCTGTGAAATGGAGATAATAGTAATACTTACCCCATAGGATTGTTGTGCGTTTCACATTACAAAGGCTCAGTAAATATTAGCAGTTGTGATTATTCTTTGTTATTAGGTGTTATGCAATGAGAGGAAATAGCCTAACCAGAGGCCCAAAGAAGCCGAAATCTTTCTATTCTTACACTGAATATCCTTGCTAAGAAATGGTTGGAATCATATTTTTCAGGCTGGAACCCCAATAAATTAGCCCTTAGAATATTCCTAAAATATTAGGCAAAATACAGTCAAAATAGATGTATGTTGAATAAAGAGGTAGAACCATAATCATAATACCACTGAGCCAAGCAGTTTAAAAATTACAATTTCTTAAGAGTTAATCATTATATAGTGACATATTTATAAGCTAGCTACTTAAACTCAGAATTAAGGCATGTGTTTTGGATAAACTCAATAAAAATTATTGTATTAATTGAGTTTCCTAAATTGTAGTTGGGTGTATGACTAAAGAAGGAAACAGGTAACGGTGGTGCCATCACTTCCTGGATAGTAGCCCTTTGGATAAAGCCATAGATAAGTGCTCACCCAGTTGGACAAACATCTTCCTTCCAAGGGAGGAATAGCTAAGTTCATGCTGGGTTCTTTATTTACACAGTATTATTGGGAGATTGCATGTATCCCAGCCCTTTCTGCTCTTTCTTGGATTTTCAGGTTACTATAGTAGATCAATTAGGGATGTCTTCTTGGGCAAACATAGAAAAGGTCATGCTGATTAGATATCTTGGAATTGCCAAGATCATCAGAGATTATGATAATTGTTTCCTGTCAGTTGTGCCAACAACAATAGATAACAACCTGACAGCAATCAAGAGTGAAGAAAGCTGGCAGTGCGGTGGCTCACACCTGTAATCTCAGCACTTGGGGAGCCAGGCGGGAGGATCACTTGAAGCCAGGGTTCAACACCAGCCTGGACAACATAGTAAGACCCCGCCTATACAAAAAATAGAAAACAAATTAGCCAGGTGTGGTCACATGCCTATAGTCCCAGCTACTCTGGAGGCTGAGGCAGGGAGATCGCTTGAGCCCAGGAGTTTGAGGTTGCTGTGAGCTAGCCTGACACCATGGCACCGTCGCCCAGGCAACAGAGTGAGACTCTGTCTCAAAAAAAAAAAAGAAAGAAACAGAAAAAACACCATGTAAAAGAAAGCCTGCCTGCGGGGCAGATGTTGCCTTAGTAGGGTGGTGGCTGCTGGTGGTGACTGGCTCGGGACAAGGCGGATGGGTGTTCATGGTGATAAAGCTGCGTCGCTGTGGCGGGCTCACCTGGCTTGTAAAAACCACTGCAAGAGGCAAACGGGTGTATTCTATTAAGAACCTTATGTCGCAGTGGATAAATAGTAGTTCTTAACCTCCTCCAGGTCTTGGTCCCCTCTGAGAGAGCCTGATGAAAACTGTAGACTGCCTTGCAGAGAGACGCACGTACCAAGCACAGACTCAAGCTTGACGTGGAATTCGGACCTCCTGGGCACTTCTCTGAGTTTCAGTTGAAAACCCAGCTTTTGTTCAGGAACAGCTCCTCAGAATGACTCAGTACCTGTGGGAACTCCTGAAGTTTTGCTGTGCTGTTCAACTTATCATTTTAAACTTTTTCTTTCTTTCTTTCTTTCTTTTTTTTTTGAGGTAGAGCTCTGCTGTCCAAGGCAGAGTGCAGTGGCGTCATCATAGCTCACTGCAACCTCAAACTCCTGGGCTCAAGGGATCCTCCTGCCTCACCCACCCGAATAGCTGGGACTGTAAGCACGTCACCACACCCAGCTGATTTTTTTGTGGGGTGAGGTGGGTAGAGATGGGGGTCTCACTGTGTTGCCCAGGCTGATCTCAAACTCCTGGCCTAAAGTGATCCTCCTCCCTCAGCCTCCCAAAGTGCTGAGATGATAGGCATGAGAGCCACTGGGCCTGGCCATAACTTATTACTGTTTGCTGTTTTGTGGATTTCCCTAAGCTCATGCATTCTTCCCATTGGTTTTGAACTAGGTAATTAACACTTGTAATTTCATAAACAGAAGTGTATCCATGTGAACAGAGCGCCCGGAGTAAGAATAGAATGATTCTCCTTCCCCTACTCCATCCTGCCCACATCCCCACCTGTCGTCTTCAAGGCCTTTGACACAAGAGGGAAACAGGTGAAAAGAACAGTAGCCAAGAGTCTTCCAACACATGCCTCACTTGGGAAGGAACTCAGAAGGAGCCAGCCAGCAGCTTCCCAGGGCTCCAGCCTGCTGCAAGAACAGCTGTAAACATCCTCAGACCTCTCAAAGAGGCCTTTAGTGGTTGCCAGCAGGGGTGGGTATATTTACCCAAGTCCCAACACCACAGCTTTTAACTTTAGTGTCTAAGCTAGATTTTTATCACTGAAGAGGCACTTTCCTCCTCTGAAAGTACTGCTTTCTTTAATTGGTGGAAGTAACCCAAATAGATACAGAAGTAATAGAATGATCCACTGAATTTGTTTAAAAATGTGTACTCTTTCTCTGTTAGCTTCTACTTTTTGAATTTAGGGTAAAATGAAACAAGCAAAACTCCAAAGCAGTTATCAAAGTCCATGCAGTTTCTACTTTGTTAAAGGCAGTTACAAAACAAAGTTAATTAATGGTCACCTCACCTTTGCAAAATACCCTTTAACATTAGTGTGTGATTTGTTTTCTAGCATGAGAAATAAGGAACTGCTGGTGTATTCTAGTTTTTAAAAGGCTAATTTGTGAGAAATTAATTTCAAAATACATTATTTGTAATTTTCTGCAATGACTTTGAAATCCATACATTTAGCTTCATTCTTATTCCCAGCTATAGTTTTGTGTCTCCAGCTGCCCACTAGACATTTCTACTTCGAAGTCTTATTCCCTCAAACCCCACATTTCTAAAATTCAACCAAATGCCACATTTCTAAAATTCAGCCAAACCCCATGTTTCTAAAATTCACCATTTGTTTACAATGACCCCATTTCTATCAGGAGTACAGTTTTTCTTTCCTTGTTCTGAACCCTAGCCAACATCTTTGATCATTCTTTCTCTCTAGTCACTGGAGCCCGTAAATTATTTCCTTAGCATCTCTCAGTTTTATCCCTTTCTTCACATTTTCATTTTTGCCACCTTAGTCCCAGAAGTAATAACACCTCGTTTCTAAGTTGTCCCTAATTGTTCTCCCTGCTCCCAGCCTATCCCTTCTTCCTGATGAGATTTATATCCACAAGCCCAGCTCCGCTAGTCTCACCTCTGAAACGTTTCTGTGGGCTCATCTCTGATCTGCCTGCCTCTCGTCAACCTGGCATGGGAGACCCTGTCTCAGGCCTCATCTCCAGCTGTGTCACGCCTGCTCTCGGTGAAAACATGAGGACATTTCCCCAGCCAGGCCCAGCCCTTGCACAGCCCTCACCCAGAGCTCTGTATTTTCCCTCTGACATTGAATGCAGATATGATCAAGAGCTCCATGCCCAGCTCAGAGGAGGCGCTCAATAAATAGTCATGGTTTGATTATTATTTCCTACCATAATGCCCTCCACGTGGTAGTTGTTTCATCAGTATTAGTGGAATAAAGGAACTACTTTATCAAAAGGATTCTTTTTTCAAAATCCTACATAAAATCTCCCACTTCCTTAGCAATTTGAAGAGGCTGCCCGAAGGAAAGCACTTAAAAATGTTTTAAATGTTCCAAAACATATAAACAATGAGCAAATATGATTGAGTATTGGAAATAATCTGGAATCTGTTGAGAACATTTATTTAGACTCTTTCTCTTACAAGAAGAAGAGTTATTAATGGGCCCGTACAGATAGTGGTTCTTCTCTTTACTATCATCGTTTACTTTGAATACATTTGTTCATTACATTTATTTTCTAAATTTATCTTTTATCTTTTATCTTTTTAGTGCTGGCTAAGGAAGCTCTAGTCCACTTTTAACACCAAATTTAAATTTTAGGTGTGTTTGTTTTCTGAGTTGAAGAAAATAAACACTGGTGTTTGGCCAAAAGGAATACAAAATATTTTTTTTTCAATTTTTGTATTTTTTTTTACAATTATTATAAAGTCACACATTTTCATTAAAAACAACTTAGTAAATACAGAAAACTAAAAAACGAAGGCAAAAATTACCCATGATCTTCCCTTTCCAAACACACCTACTGCCAACCCTAGCTTTCCTTCTAGTTGCTATTTACTGGTTTACTTATTTAAATTATAGTGTTTTCATGCTATATGTAAAATTTTGTAGCCTATAAAATGGAGTAAAAAAATCTCTTACCGTTGCTTTTAAAAATCAGTAAATTGCTACCATTTATGGTTAATCTTTATTAAATAAACCATATGCCAGGCTCGGTGCTTGTATTCTCTTACTTAATTGTACAGACCTCCCAATGGGGACATAATCTGAGTACCCCCATTTGTACATGAGGAAGCCGAGACGCACAGCTGGCCAGTGGCAGAGGCTGGGTAAGAACCCAGGCCGCCCAGCACTGGGACCTGTGTTCTCAACCACACGAATGCAAAGCATAAAGCACAGAGTCCCTGCCTGCATGGCTGGTGTGGGTGGCGAAGGGCGATTTCCTTTCTTTTCCTTCACAGTAGTGAGATTGGGAAACTCTTACCATAATATCAGAAAGAGTGTGAATAATCATTTCTTTGGCCCCTGTTTACGCCCTTCAGCATCATAGCCACTTTCCTTCACTGTCTCTAATCCTCACAAGAAGCCTTTAAGGTTTATGTACCATTACCACCGTTTCACAGTTGAGGAAACCGGGCTCAGAGCTCAAGTCCTAGAGCCTAGTGAGCTGGGGAGTTGAGATTCTAGCTCCAGGGTCTTCTCTGTCATACTGCCTCTTCATTTAAAAAATCTCCTAAGACCCGGATGAGAATGAGAAGAGAATGGTTCTTCACTGTCTGCATATTAATGACATTAGCATGTTTCTGTGGCACCAAACTGGCCAGCTCCATAGGACATGATGTGCATGTTTGGGTTGATTTAGGGGGAAAAGGTATATTCAGGCATGGAGGAGTTGGCCTGGCACAGGGACCAGAAAACAAGGCTCACTCACTTCTTGGAATTGCTTCTGTTAGAGCCTCTGAAATCAAATTCCCTAATGGGAATTATTTGTGTGGGCCAATTGAGTTATTTGCATGAAGTATATCTGTTGTTGTCAACCCCAGACATTTTACCAGACCAGGAAGCTGGGTTATTTTAAAATCATACACCTAGAAAGGACTTTAGAAATTTAATTGCAAACACTTGAGACCAGAGAAATTTCAAGGGAAGTTAGCGAAAGGGAAGGATCCAGAATTCTCTATCCCCCTAATCCCAAATCTGTTGAAATTTCCACTGCACCATTTTGCTTCACTAATTTTGAAAAGTATAACGAATAGGCCAGAAAGAAATTCAATGATGATTATTTAGTTTATGGAATGTAGATTTTTATAAACTGAATTTGTCACATATAAAAATTAGAGCTTTGATAGAATGGTGATATTATTGTATTCTCTTCAAACAACTATTTGTCCTATTGCTGTCTTTTTTTTTCTAGATCAATGATGCTTTGCGGCAGCTTTCTAAGTCTGAAATTTTTTATATCTGTGGATCCCAGTATTTGCTAAGAGATGGAAGAGCCTCAGAAAAATGATCTGAACGTGATGGGCCTTGAAAAAGATGACGCTCTCAAAAGCACCGGGCCTCAGATTTCCGTTAGTGAATTTTCTTGCCACTGCTGCTACGACATCCTGGTTAACCCCACCACCTTGAACTGTGGGCACAGCTTCTGCCGGCACTGCCTAGCTTTATGGTGGGTGTCTTCAAAGAAAACAGAGTGTCCGGAATGCAGAGAAAAATGGGAAGGTTTCCCCAAAGTCAATATTCTCCTCAGGTAATGCGCAGCTCACATCGGTAGCACAGCTCATACACGTGTTCTCTCTTAACGGAAGCTGCAAGCTCGAATATGAATTAGGGGCTCAAGGACCTGAAAATCAAAAAAAGAAGCCGGGGGGCGGGGCCTGAAAAATCCAGACTTTCTTCCTCATCGGTGACCACAATTTGTTGTTTTGTTTTTGTTTTTGTTTTTTTGAGACAGGATCTTGCTCTGTCACCTGAGCTAGAGTGCCGTGGCATCAGCCTAGACCATAGCAACCTCAAATTTCTGGGCTCAAGTGATCCTCCTGCCTCAGCCTCCCAAGTAGCTGAGACTACAAGTGCATGCCACCACACCCAGCTAATTTTTGTATTTCTTGTAGAGACAATGTTTTGCTCTTGCTCAGGCTAGTCTTGAACTCTTGGCCTCAAGCAATCCTGCTTCAGCTTCCCAAAGTGCTAGGATTACAGGAATGAGCCACTGCACCCAGCCCATAGTTTGTTTATTATTTATTATAAGTGACAGAAAAAAATCTATTTTAGTTATCAGACCATTGGTTGTAATCCTATGTCATATGATACTTTTTATTAATTTGTATTAATATTTGCTGAGAATACCTTAGGTCTAATAGAGAAAATGGTATAACTGTATAATTCTGAATAACTGATTTGATACTGATTTTCAGAATCTTTTTATGAACTCTGTTGCAGTTATCACATGAATAGTTTCCTATGCATAGCATTACACAGACAAAGCTACCTTTGTTTTCTGCTTCCATGTGGTCACAATGTGCCTCTAAGGTCTTTGAGGCATAAATCCTTGTCCCCTCTTCTATTGTCTTAGCAATGTGTGCAGCCTTCTCGATTATCAGCAGAGTACCAGAAGTTTCCATGAAACCATTAACCCAACATTCTCTTTTTCACAGGAAATGTATTTACAGTTTGCTCTTACCTGTCTGGCTTGCTTTACCTGAAGGTTAATCTTAAATGGAAGGAGGGGTCTCTGATGGTGTATAATTGAAAATGAAAACAACCCTATAGTATAACCTGATGGTTGGCCTTTCTCTTACTACTGAATTTTGCTTTTTTTCCCTTTCGTAACCTAAGCAATACATATTATATATATTCATTG
Organism: Lepilemur ruficaudatus; assembly: GCA_963574885.1. Taxonomy (NCBI): domain Eukaryota; kingdom Metazoa; phylum Chordata; class Mammalia; order Primates; family Lepilemuridae; genus Lepilemur; species Lepilemur ruficaudatus. The sequence continues at coordinate 42,480 of CAUYRT010068361.1, forward strand.
TTTACATTCTTTTTAAAATATTGGAACATTACTGATAAAGAAAGACCTCTTTGACCCCTCTTTCTCCATGTTAGAATCCTTCCTTCATTCCTTTTCTCCTGAGAAATTTCACTTATGACTTAGTTGTCATTTCTTTAAGATTTAAAAAAATACTTTTAAACATACGTGTGCCAATAGAAAATGCAAGTATTTTCTCAGTCAGTGACATACTATCCGGAGGGTTCTGCAGTTTACTATTTTCATTCAACAATATGTCGAATGTCTTTAATTATATTATATTATATTATATTATATTAAATATGTCTTTAATTAATCTATCTTGACACATACTGATCCAGTAATTTCATTGAAAACTATGCAGTACTCCATTGAATGAATATACCATATTTTATTTAACTCTTTCCCTAAATAGTAGACATGACAGTGTTTCTGATTTTTTGCTTTTACCAGTAAGACTCTGATAGATATTCTTGTCAATTCACCTAGGGTATCTGTATATCATTAAATGTTGACTATTAGTTTTATTTTAGCCTCTAAACATTATAAGTATTAATATATTTAATCAAACAACTGTCTTGTGATTTCTTTTCTCTGTTCTCCATAGGGATGCCATTGAAAAGCTATTTCCTGATGCCATTAAAATGAGATTTGAAGACATTCAGCAGAATAATGACATAGTCCAAAGTCTCGCAGCCTTTCAAAAATATGGGAATGATCAGGTTCCTTTAGCTCCCAACATAGGCCAAGTGAATCAGCAAAGAGGAGGGGGATTCTTTTCCGGAGTGCTCACAGCTTTAACTGGTGTGGCAGTAAGTCTATTGCTATGTCTCTGCATACCCCAGCCCTGCCCTCCTACTGCTGTTTTCCACTGAAGTCATTGCTGTTGAAATCACTTAAACAATTGGTGACGTGACTGCGTGTAATTCACTGCCTACATTGAAATCTGCTGGGTTGTATGATTTCTCCAGGAATGTTGCTTACTCAAGTAGACCACATAATAGCACCCAGTAAATGTTAGCTTTACCCTATTTAATCCTCTTGCTAACCTTATGCAGCAGTCACCATTATTATTATTCCTATAGAGCCAAGGAAACAGGTGCAGAAAGGTGGTAGGACTGGAATTCAAGACCATGTCTGCCTTGATGAGGCAATCTTAAGTATGCACCACTAACTTCCAGTGTAGAGGCTTATTTTCTTTTTAAGTTCTATGCTACAAAAATCTAAATGTTTTTCCAATAGAAAAAGCACAAGAGTCAGTTATGTTGACCAAGCTGGCAGAGTCAAGGGTGCAGCTGCTCCCAGGTGCTCTGTGATGAGTCCTGTTCTGGCCTCTGTTCCCTCACTGCCCAGCAGTCAGAGAGGTGTTCCAAGGACAGTTGTGCTCTCTGGTTCTCCGTGGCGGTGGCATCGCCCTGCTTCCATGTATACACTCAGCATCATTCCCTTTGAGCTCAGCCTTTTCCCTTCCCTGCCCCACACTAGCAGATTTAGAAATGGGCTTCTCTGAGCTCTCCATGTTTAAGGTCCCTGTCACTTTTCCCCAGGTGGTCCTGCTTGTGTATCACTGGAGCAGCAGGGAATCTGAGCATGATCTCCTGGTCCACAAGGCTGTGGCCAAATGGACGGCAGAAGAAGTTGTCCTCTGGCTGGAGCAGCTGGGCCCTTGGGCCTCTCTCTACAGGGACAGGTTTTTATCTGAAAGAGTAAATGGAAGGTGAGGAGCAAAGTCTTTTGACATCATGGACATTTTTTAAAAGGGCTGTATTGAGACATAATCCACATACTATAAAATTCACTCATTTGAACTGTATAGTCAATGGTTTTTTTTTGTTGTTTTTTTTTGTTTGTTTGTTTTTTGAGACAAAGTCTCACTCTGTTGCCCGGGCTAGAGTAACGTGGCGTCAGCCTAGCTCACAGCAACCTCAAACTCCTGGGCTCAGGGGATCCTCCTGCCTCAGCCTCCTGAGTAGCTGGGACTACAGGCATGCACTACCATGCCCGGCTGATTTTTTCCATATATTTTTAGTTGTCCAGCTAATTTCTTTCTATTTTTTTAGTAGAGATGGGGTCTCGCTCTTGCTCTGGCTGGTCTCGAACTCCTGAGCTCAAACGATCCTCCCGCCTCGGCCTCCCAGAGTGCTAGGATTAGAGGTGTGAGCCACTGCGCCCGGCCAGTGGTTTTTAATATATTCACAAATATGTACAACCATCACCATCTCGTTTTAAGAACATTTTCATCACTCCCCAGGAAAGCTGTTACCCTTCAGTAGTCAATCCTCATTTCCGCCTCAGCCCCTACAAACGCCATTCTACTTCCTGTCTCTATGGATTTGCCTATTCTGGACATTTCACATAAATGGAATTATACAATATGTGGCCTTTGTGGCTGGCTTTTTCACTAGCTCCATGAGGATAGCTCTTCTGTGGCTGCTGTTTCACATGTAATTTTCACATGTAAATTTCACATGTAATTTTTTCAAGGTTCACCCATGATGTAGCATGTATCAGTACTTCACTCTTTTTATGATGGAATAATATTTTGTTGTATGGGTATGCTACATTTTATTCATTCATCAGTTGATGGACATTTGGGTTGATTCCACTTTTTGGTTATGATGAATAATACTGCTATGATTATTCACATGCAAGTTTTTGCATGGACATATGTTTTCAGTAATGTCTTGGAGTGGAATGGCTGAGTCATATGTAACTCTATTTTGACTGTCAAATTATTTTCCATAGCAGCTATATCAATGAAATCTTAATTTCTTTGTTGCCTTCTGATTATAAAACTAACATTTTTTTAAAATAATATGGAACTGTGTGATATTGAAAGTGACCTATCTTTATAATCGTATTTATATATAAATGTATTATTTTTAATTTAAACTGAAAATATGATTGTGCTAGACAGTGTTTATATGTATACGTGTGTCTATATATGAATATAATATTTATTTATGTAGCCACCCTCTGAGTGGAGGCGTTACGTAGAACACCGCACAGTGGTGAGAGCAGCCACTCTAAGTCATTTATTTCAGACAGGAGATCCACTCATCGCGGGGCTGCCCAGCTGCCACCCTTCCCACTCCAGTCACTTCTCCCCTCCTCTGAGCTCTCCTTTGGGGAAGGGAAATATTCCCACTTTTATATGTTTTTTATAGAAATTCATCTCCCAAAATTATGATCTAAAAAATTCTCTACCTCATTATTACAATGTATTTTTGCATAACTGTCTCCCAGAGGATACATTCCTAGAACTGGAATTGCTGAGTCAAAGGGAATAGCTCTGTGCAGCGTGAATAAATATTACCAAAGTATCCACGAAAGGACCATTAATTCACACTCCTCCGCCAGTGGTTGCGAGTGCCTGCCGATCTCTTTTCCGCTTCCGCCAGCACACGGTGACGTTTTTAATGGCAAATCACTGTTTTCTGTTGAGGAGAGCAGATAAGGAGTCTCCAATAATTTTTATTAATTTAAATCACTACCCCAAAACAACTACTCTTAATGTTACAATGTTTTATTTGATTTGCTTCTAATTTTTTCTATATAATACACACTTTTAACAATAGAACAATATGTGAGAGGTTAGAGTGTGTACTTGGAAAATCAAAGGCTTAAGAACAGAACAGACCCAGGTGTGCCTTGGGCATGCCTCCTTTTTCTCTAAGCCAGTTTTCTGATCCACTAAAGGGGCAGAACTTGCAGAACTGTTAAATGGATCAGTGATGATTTACGGAAAGCATTTTCAGATAGTCACTGGCAAATAGTAAGCAATTCACTTGTTTGCTGTTATTAATGTCATTGCACATATTAAATGTCTCACCTGAACTTCAAGCCTAAAGTATTTAGTCAATAAGGTAGAGGTCTGAATGTGGAAAGTTTGCTTGCAATGTGTAATCTCAAAAGAAATCTCCTCCTACCCCCGCCCCTCCACAGATTGCTTTTAACCTTGACAGAGGAAGAATTTTCCAGGGCACCATATACGATAGAAAACAGCAGCCACAGAAGAGCTATCCTCATGGAGCTAGAACGTGTCAAAGCACTAGGCGTGAAGCCCCCCCAGAATCTCTGGGAATATAAGGTAAACTATTATTTTAAGTGAAAAAAGTATGGAAAACAACTTAACAGTCATCTGCATGTCCACTGCTTAAGAAAGAAAACATCACAGATAGGACTGAAACCCCTGAGTACCCCTCCTTCTCCAAAGGTAACCCTCTTCCTACAGCTGGTGCTGTGCTTCATTCCTTGGCCTACTTGTTCCTACTTGTACCGTGGGTGTGTGTCCACAAGCAATAGGAGCATTGTCCTACGGGCTTTTACCCTTAATTTATGAGGCCTCAGTGAACTGAACATATCCTTCTGCAAGTAGCTTTTATATGTGGCAACAGTTTACTCTTACGTTCAGTGTTCCATTGCATGAGTATCTGACAGTTTATGTATTTTCCTACTGATGGACACTGAGAGGGTTTCCATTTTTGCTATCAGAAACAGTGCTGCTGGCCGGGCGCAGTGGCTCATGCCTGTAATCCTAGCACTCTGGGAGGCCAAGGCGGGAGGATCGCTTGAGCTCAGGAGTTCGAGACCAGCCTGAGCAAGAGCGAGACCCAGTCTCTACTAAAAATAGTAAAAATTAGCTGTGTGGGGTGGTGCATGCCTGTAGTCCCAGCTACTTGGGAGGCTGAGGCAAGAGGATCGCTTAAGCCCAGGAGATTGAGGTTGCTGTGAGCTATGCTGACGCCACAGGTGACAGAGTTAGACTCTCTCTCAAAAAAAAAAAAATAACAAAATAAAATAAAAAGAAATAGTGCTGCTGTGGACATTCTTGGGCATTTCGTATGCTCATATGTAAGAGATTCTTTATGGTATACACTGAGAAGTAGAATTATGAGGTCACAGGTAATGCACGTCTTCAGCTTTACTAGATACTGAGAAATTGATCTTCAACGTACCTGTACCAGCTGCTTCTCCTTCACAGAGAGGATTTAATGACTGTTGTACTGTAAAGCAAATACTGTATTTTTATCAGTTATAGAATATCTGGAATACACACACTTGTGCCCTAAAAAAGACATCATGGAGAAAAATAAATAATAAACTTATGGGGGAAAGTGCTCTCATAATTAAACAAGTGCAAACTAAAACAACCAAATGTCATTTTTTTCACCTACGATATTGTCAAGGATGAGAACGTTTAATAATGTGAGGAAAGAGGCATTTGAACACTTGGACCCTTCACTTTTCTGTGCTAGGAGCAGACGCAGCATAGTGCCTCAATCAGTAGCAAGGCTCTGGCGCCCAACTGCCTGGGCTCCTCCAGGACACACTGGCTGTGGGAACACCAGCAAGCACCTGGGCCTCTTCGTGCCCATTTCCTCCTTGGTAAATGACCACACAGGGTCGTTGTGAGAACGGAACGTTTGATTCACAAAAAGTCATTAAACAAGTTGTTTCATTGCAGCATTGTTGATAATAGCAGCACATGGAAAACAACCTGAGTGCCCATCGTTAGGAACAGGTTAAATCAATAAGGCACACCCATCAGGCAAGCACTGAAAAAGGAGGGGTGACTGAGTGCTTATGAGGAAGGATGCCCAAGATGTACTGGTAACTGAAAATAAAAACATATTAGAAAACATATAAATCTGTATGTATCTATATATTTGCATATGCATAGAAAATTTCTGGAAGGATACAGGAAGTGTTACCAGTGGTTTTATCTGGGAAATGAGACTTAGATGAGCTGGAGAATTTTATTTGTCAGTTAATATTTCTCTGGGCCACTTGAAAAGATGTTTGTTTACTTTGTACACGTATTACTTTAAAAACTAGTTCAAATTTTTTAAAGAAGGGATGTGGGGTCCTGAGGTAGACTTGTTGTTTTTTGTGTTATTGTCATTTGTTTTTAAATGTTAAAAAACATCCCTTCCTTTTTATCACAGATTATGTGTTTTGTTAATGCAGTCAAACTCTGGACTTTTTAGTTCCATGGTGGTTTTTAGTATGTGGCGGGACATGGCCGGGCACAGTGGCATGTTCCAGTAGTACTGGCTACACAGGAGGCTGAAGCAGGAGGATTGCTTGAGCCCAGAGGTTCAAGTCCAGCCTGGACAACATAGCGAGACCCTGACTCTTAAGAAAAATCTGGTAGAACACTTTTGAGTCTTGTATCCAGCAGTCACCCCCATTTAAAATATGTACAAGTCATCTTGTAATCTTTAATATTAAGCAGAACAAATGGGAATGTGAGAAGAATCTTATCATGAGTCAGCTTTTTCGGCTCTTTGTGCTACCCAGCCCCTCCCTGAGGATAGCACCTGACAGCCGAAAGACTCCTGTGTCCCCATGCAGCTCCTCCTGAATGCTGGTGCTCTCAGCACCTTGAGGGAGACGGCTCCCCCATGCAGTGCCGTCATCATAGTCACATCACTGGGTGGTTGGTTTTTTCCTCCTTATCTGATGGGAAGTAGCTGAGAGTTGGACCGTTTTGGTCCAGCACTCACACTGATACCAGACCTACACACATCACCTGGTCATCTCCCTTTGTCTTGTACTTACTGTGATCTGGCTGGACACAATCAGGCTTTGTTTCTGGGACCTGTGTTCCTTTGGTACAAAACTGCCATCTACCCATACCCACAACAGCAAGTGGAGGCCACATTTATTTCATTAATTCCCCCACCTACTCTCACCTGTGATCATTTTGAAACTCTTGAGTTACCATATTTTTCATAAGTAAGTATTTCAGCATGAATCTCTACAAGGTAAAGACTATTTTTTTTTTTTACATGGGGTCTCATTATGTTGCCCAAGCTGGTCTCTTAAACTCCTGGGCTTAAAGTGATCCTTCTGCCTCAGCCTCCCAATTAGCTGGGACTACAGGTGCATGCCACCACACCTGGCTTAAAAAGTAAAGATTTTTAAAAGACACAATTACAATATCACCATTGTACTCCCCCCCTCAGTTAAAAATAATCCTCTGATGTTATCAAATAACTTGTCAGTTTTCAAATTTCCCACTTTTTTTTAAGTTGGTTTGTTGCAATCAGGATTCAAACAAGATCTACATTTGGCTGTTTTGTCTCTTTTACTTTGTGGATTCTCCCTCCCTCTTTTTGTTACCCCACATTTATTTGTTGAAGAAACCAGATCATTTTGTCCTGTAGAGTTTTCCCACATTTTGGAATTTTGCTGTTGTCTCTGCGGTATCCCCTAGCAGTCCCTCTGTCCCCTGCATATCAGGGAGTCTAGTAGTTAGATCTAGAGACTGGCTTTGGTTCAGGTTTGATGTTTTGGCAAGACTGTTTCATAGGTGCTGCTGTTTTCTTCCAGTAAGAGGCTCATAACATCCAGCGGTTTCCCTTTTTCTGACGGCAGCAGCCACTGTGGTCATTGTTTAGATCCATTGGTTCATTAGGGGTTGCAAAATGGTGACGTAATTCTCTTGTTCCTTCTTCACTTATTAGCTAAAATAAATCTAAAAACAGGGGCTTTTCCGTCATCAACCATGTAATCACCCTGAGTATATAGTCTGTATGGGAAAGGCAGGTTAATCGCTTGATTCTTTCCCTTTATTAATCAGTTTCGGGATAATGACATTTTCCCTATTATCCTGTGAAGGTGGCCACTTGCTTTCTTTAGGATCAGTAACTGAAGATTTTAACGTTCTTGATGTGTTTCAGTATGCTTTAGCTATCATTCTGATTGATGCACAAATTGTCCTTTTTTGAGTAGGAGCCCCTCACGTTATTTTCTGAGTCCATTTTTTTTTTTTATTGAGACTGAGTCTCACTCTGTTGTCTGGGCTAGAGTGCCGTGGCATCAGCCTAGCTCAAGGCAACCTCAAACTCCTGGGCTGAAGCGATCCTTCTGTCGCAGCCTCCCGAGTAGCTGGGACTACAGGCATGCGCCACCATGCCCGGCTAATTTTTTACATGTATTTTTAGTTGGCCAATTAATTTCTTTCATTTATAGTAGAGACGGGGTCTCGCTCTTGCTCAGGCTGGTCTCGAACTG
>CAUYRT010068362.1:0-16542 GCA_963574885.1 Lepilemur ruficaudatus
GCATGTGCCACCATGCCCGGCTAATTTTTTCTATATATATTTAGTTGGCCAATTAATTTCTTTCTATTATTAGTAGAGACGGGGTCTCACTCTTGCTCAGGCTGGTTTTGAACTCCTGACCTTGAGCAATCCGCCTGCCTCGGCCTCCCAGAGTGCTAGGATTACAGGCGTGAGCCACTGCGCCCGGCCTTGTACAATTTTTTTAAAGTAAAAAGATATAGGATCTCTTTGTGTTCTTGTTGTAATAAAATATTTTTAAAGAAAAAAATAATTGAGGGGGTTTAGCTTGGAATTTAGGGGTGGAGGCAAGTAGTGGTCAGAATAAATAGTTGTATTCGGATTCTTACGGGGTACATAAAAGACTGTCATACTGGCCGGGCGCGGTGGCTCATGGCTGTAATCCTAGCACTCTGGGAGGCCGAGGCGGGTGGATCGCTCAAGGTCAGGAGTTCGAAACCACCCTGAGCAAGAGTGAGACCCCATCTCTACTAATAATAGAAACAAATTAATTGGCCAACTAAATATATATAGAAAAAATTAGCCGGGCATGGTGGCACATGCCTGTAGTCCCAGCTACTCAGGAGGCTGAGGCAGAAGGATCGATCGCTTGAGCCCAGGAGATTGAGGTTGCTGTGAGCTAGGCTGATGCCACGGCACCCTACCCTGGGCAACATAGTGAGACTCTGTCTCAAAAAAAAAGACTGTCATATTTACTTAATCTGATGCCAGAGAATAGAACTAGGATCAGTGTGTCAAGGCAGATGTGGTAGTAGGGGATAATCTTTACTATCTACAAAATAGAGCAGCAACTTGGAATCAGAGAGATCTGAATTCAAAGTTACTTTACCTATTTAGGCCTTAATTTCCTCATCTGTAAAATATTGTACTTCTGATTCTAGTTGTATGTCAGACTGAGCTAACTCAGACTATTCTTCTTTTTAACACATAGAGAAGCTAAATAAAATACAACCTGAGAGAAACGTTTAAATACCTAGAATAACTTAAGATAAAGGAATGCCTGGATTCCTGAAACAGAGTAGTTGAAAGGTAGTGTGGGGTGTATAAACTGATATAACACATCCCAGGGGAATATGGAATCATGTATAGGTTTTAATGCTCACATAGACATAGTAGATATGGGGAAGTGAATGGGTGGGTGAGTGCGTGAGTTGGTCTGTCTCTCTCCACTCGAAGAGACAGACCCTTAAAAATAAAGAAAAAAAAAAGACATAGTGGATATGGTATATACAGTGCTTAACATAGTACCTGGTAATTACTAATGGTTCAAGAAACAATGGCTGCTACTATAATTATATCCTTTCTGGTTTTTCAAGCAAATATCAAACATTTTCCAGTAACATTTTCCAAAGAGAATGGGTTTGCACAGAGCATAAAACTGAGTTCTGAGATTCTTTGAGTCACTCTTCCCACCTCCACCTGGTTCAGCACATAAGAGGATGCTCAGGATTTCTTTCCCTCCAAAATCTCTTTTCTCAGTGTTCCCATTTCAATTAGTGGTACCTGGTTGCTCAGGCCAAAGACCTTGCTATTATCCTTGACTCCTCTCTTTCTCACACTCCACATCTAAGCCTGTTGTCATAATATATCCTGACTTTGATCACCACCTTCATCAGTAATACCCTAACCTAACCATCATCATCATTTCCTGTTTCTGCAGTGGACCCCTCCCAGGCTTTTCTCAATCCCATCTCTCCCTTGCCTAAAACTCTGTGCTGGCTTCTTATCTCACAATAAAACTCAAGAGTCCTTGCCATGGCTCACAGGGCCTGGCACAGTCGTGCACATGTGTATGGCCCACAAGGCCTGGACCTGGCAGCTTCTCTGATCCTACCTCCTACTGTTAATACTTTCCTCCTTGCTCTTTCCATTGCAGACACCCTGGTGCTGTTTTCAGACTTGCTAAGCATGTTTGCCGCCTCAGCCTTTGCACTGGCTAGTTTGTCTGCCTGTAATGTTTTTCTCCTAGATGTCTGTGTGGCTTTACTGTCACCTCACCCAATAAAAGTCTCAACTATCAGAGGGGCCTTCCTCTCTAATTACAGTATATAAAGTAGCAGCTCTCCCCCAACCTTTTTATACCCCTGTCTTCTTACTCTGTCTTATTTTCCCCCACTGGAGTAGAGGCTCTATAACAAAAGAGACTTTATTTCTTTTGTTTACTGCTGAATCCTCAGCGCTAAGAATAGGATCCGGTATATAAACACTGGTTGAATAAGTAAATGAATAAATACACTGTTAAGTTTCTACGAAGTGATTTACGAAGAAGAGTTAACATGGATTTGGGCAAAGCCTGAAAATAGCTTCCAGCCGGGGGTTTTGCCTTTTGAATTTCCATTAGCTTGAAACACTTTAATAATATATGGATCTTTTATTTCCATAGTCCAGATGGGAGGTGTCTATTGTCTTTTTTTTCTTGCCTATGCTTTCAGTGAATTAAGTCTCACAATCACAAGGCTGCCTTCAGTGTGTCTACATAGCACTATATTTTGTGCTTAGATATGTAATTCCTTTTAGCCCTGGAGAACCTATGTTTGGGGTACACTTTGGATGATTCCCCCTATTTGCACATTATTTCAGGTGAGATAGTAATTTTTCTTGAAATTGACTCACAGCATGGAGAGCCTGCAGATTTACCAGGACAGGAGAGAATGAGATTTTTCTGCCGAAAGGTGAGATATGGTGTGTACAGTTTGGTTAGTGATAATTAGTTGTCCTTTGGCAGCTATACTTAATACCGAAAAATATTAAGGGAGATGTAGACAACAGTTGAGCTGTTTACTGGGAAAGTGATAATTCATAGGGTAATTTGCCAGTTGAAAATTAAGAAAAATCACTGGCAAGTGCATCATGAGCCTTGCATTCTGTGCCTTATGTGAGGTAGGAGTATCTCATTCAGCACAGGAAGTGCACGTGAGGGTCTGTGGTTTTGGATTCCCCTTTAGACATGGAAAAGGGAGTTCATGGTATGTGAATGGTTTCAAAACAAGCTTTTGAATTTTTTGGTGCAGAATTTACAAAGGAAACTTTTGCTCTGCAACTCAATGAAATTCTTTTCCATCATTTTTAATTATTTTTAAATTGTGGCTCGATTTATTCAGTTGTAGACTTGACCCTTGAACAACATGGGTTTGAACTGCATGGGTCCACTTATACATGGATATTTTTCAATAAAAGTTGCACTGAGTTTGCCCGCCTCTCCTGCCTCCCTTCCACCTCTTGTGCCTCTGCCACCTGAGACGCAAGACCAACCCCTCCTCTTCCTCCTCCTCCTTCCACCTACTCAACGTGAAGATGATAAGGATGAAGACGTTTATGATGATCCATTTTACTTAATGAATAGTAAATATAATTTCTCTTTATGATTTTGTTAACATTTTCTTCTCTCTAGCTTACTTTATTATAAAAATACAGTATGTAATGCATATATAAAAGACAAAATATGTGTTAATTGACCATTTATGTTGTCGGTAAGACTTCCAGTCAACAGTAGCTATTAGTAATTAAGTTTTTGGGGAGTCAAAAGTTATATGTGGATTTTCAACTGCACAGGGCTTTGGCACCCTGAACCGTTGTGTTGTTCAAGAGTCATCTGTCGGAATTGGTAGCACTTTGCTTGACATGCCAGTCTAGGAAACATATCTACTTTTGTTCTCATTGTTGTGTTTTAATATTATGATATTATTGTAATTTCCGGTATTTGTGTAGTGCTTACAAGCATCTTATTTTTTCCTCACAGTACCCTGTTAGGTACATAGGGCAAATCAAGTGTAGAAACTGAGGCTTATGGAAGTCAAGTGACCTACCCAAGTGGTATGGGCTGTACAGTGACAGGAATCCTAGTAGAACTCAGGCCTTCTGACTCCACGTTACCAATGCTTTCTGCTTCATGCCACTGCCTCCTCTTATTGTGAAAGTGCAACAAGAATTAAATTTGGTGTGGCAGTATCCGAAATGGCCACAAGATGGGTGTATTGCTCATAAAGGTCTATATTCTTCTCTTTGCCCGTGGGTCTTTTTTCTCCTCGATATATCTTTCTCTGTCTCTGTCCTTAACTTGCCTCTCTCTACTTCTTTTTCCAGGCCTTTTACTTCTCTTCTTCTCCCTCTTTCTCCATAGAGTGAGCTTATTATGGTTCTGAAATAGTGTATTTATTTCTTGAGGAATTTAAATCGTCTATTCTTATTTTAAAATTTTTTTTTTTTTTTTTTTTTTTTGATACATAGTCTCACTCTCTTGCCTGGGTTAGAGTGCCGTGGCGTCAGCCTAGCTCACAGCAACCTGAAATTCCTGGGCTCAAGCAATCCTACTGCCTCAGCCTCCCGAGTAGCTGGGACTACTACTGCAGGCGTGCGCCACCATGCCCGGCTAATTTTTTCTATTTTTAGTAGAGATGGGGTCTCACTCTTGCTCAGGCTGGTCTTGAACTCCTGAGCTCAAGCGATCCTCTTGCCTCGGCCTCCGAGAGTGCTAGGATTACAGGCGTGAGCCATTGTGCCCAGCCTTAATTTAAAATTTAACAACATACAACAAAACTCAGTTGTTCATTGAATGTCTTGTCTTTTATGGGTCGATGACCTGAGATAGAAAGATTGGTTCCACTTCTGATATCAGATCTAAAAGGAATTCCACTCTAAATAGCTTATTCCAGGAGATCATGAATGGTCCTGGGAGCTCCCACAACCCTTCCATACTCATAACTGTGCCATGTATACATAGTCTATAAGGGGGGGAATTGAAAAAAAATAAATTCCTAGGTCTTGTAAAGTTTTGATTTAAGAAATATGAGAAGGAAACTGTCTGTTATAGGGATTTTTGAGAACAAATCAGATACGAGAGGCTAATTTCCAAGAAACAGGAACCATGCTATAGGAGATAGCTCACTGAGTTTCTTAGATCAAACTTGAAGCCTTGAACATTTTGCTACAGAATCCTGCTTAAGGTGAAATGGAATTTCTGTACCATTGCTTTGTTGGAATTTATTATTTCAAACATAAAGTGAATGTGCCAGACTTCAAACTACTTGTAAGAAAAACCAAATAGCAATATCTACAAATTAATATAAATGTAGCCACTTGCTATTCGGGGAGAAACAAAACTCTTTGACATTTAGGAATATTTGCCCTTGGTGGATAATTTTATTCATGAGCTAGAACCACTACTAATTTGAAGTTCATTACTTTTTCGAATCATTTGTGCAGTTAATATGTATTAGGATTTAAGCTCTATGAGGACAGTGAGCTCATCAGTCTTGTTTGTTGGTGCATTCACGGAGTCTTACATAGTGCCCTAAAATAGTGGAATAATGCTCACAGTAACCATATGAGGTCATTTAATAGAGATGTATACTGAGACTTAGAGAATTGAAGTAAATTCTCAAAGGGTATAAAGTTGGTAAGTGGTAAAGTAGGGATTAGATCCCAGGAGTTTCAGACTGTGAAGTCAGTTCCTATAATCATTGTGCTATACTGTAAATGAAGGATTGAATGAATGGGACAGGAGCCATGAGGTATTGGTCCCTTTTTGGTGATGTTAGTCATGTAATGATGGGTAACTCAAGTTTCTGTGTCAGAGTTGAAACTTACTCTCTATACACTGTAGCTAAGTTCAGCTTTCCTTATATCAGACTATAGTTTTATTTCGTTGCTTGTTCCTACCTTTTAGAATTGGATTTTATGAGGAAAATTCTGAGTGGGTGCTCCCTTTCTCTGTTGTGAACCTTGAATTTTGCCAGCTGTCAGAAGGGCAGTAGTGGATACCACTTTCTTATTTTAATAAGCTGGTCTCCCTTAGTCTTTATCTGTTTGGCTTCTCTGCTATAATTTGTTTCTTGCATTTTAGAAAAATACTCTGATGGTAGAACCAGAATGCCTAATTCTATTTTGTGATCTTTGAAGGAGTTTGAGTATGAACTATTCGAACAAATTAAATCTAAAAGCTCAGAAATTAAATAGAATGTTTCTTTCAAGTGATTAAGAGTACAGGCCTTGGAGTCCCACAGACCTTGGTTCTTATCCTGGCTCTGCGTCTGCTGTGTGACCCAGGGTAGGTTAACACAACATGGTTGTAATAAGAGAGAAATAAGATGATGTCTTTAAAGTACTAGCCTGGGCAGCAGAGGGAGACCCTATCTCTAAAAAAAAGGAAAAAAATTAGCTAGGCAGGCGTAGTGGTACATGCCTGTAGTCCCAGCTACCTGGGAGGTTGTGGCGGGAAAATCACATGAGCCTGGGAGTTGAAGGCTGCAGTGAGCTGTGACCGTGCCACTGTGCTTCAGCCTGGGCATCAGAGTGAGTTTGATATAGCTTTTGCTCACATCCCTCAAACACCAGGGCTCTTTTGGCCTGCCTTGTTTTGACCTCCTCTGCCCATGCATCCAGAGTATTTTCGTCAGTCCAAGTTATCAAACATTTATAGATTTTCTCATGTGCCAAGAACTCTGCTCAGTACTAAGCAGGCTACAGAGATAAATAAGAAATAAGAATCGCCCCAGATTTGCATTCTTAAGCTGGTGTTGACACTGGGTTCTTGACCTTGGACTAGTTACTTTACCTATCTAGGTCTCAATTTCTCATGAGTAAAATGAGGGAAATAATCCCTGCTCTGTCCATCTCAGAAAGTGTTTGATGATTAAATAAAATAGTAAGTATGGAGGCATCTTGTTATCTTTAAAGCCCTATGTAAATTTTAGGTTCTTTTAATCAATACTGAAAATCACAGTCTCTACTCCAAGCATTCTTAATCAGGAAAATGGGTATGTGACAGACATACATCCTTATTTAGCTTCCTGTTAATCCTACCACACAAAGCAGTGAGGACTTTGGAGTCAGGATCTCCTTAATGTACCAGACCTCTTCTTACCCCTCACCATTCACTCACTTACCCAGACAACATACTTCAGCCTCACTATTCAGAGCTGCTAACATTCAACTTCCCACCTTCACTGGACTTACTGTGACTCCAGCCCAGCAGGGATTCTGACCTTTGCAACTCTTTGAAGCCAGACTTGGAAATCAGCTCCTCTTCCAAAGGCAGCCTATTTCGTGCTTTTCTGTGTTAAATAGACTTTGTTTAAATGGCCCATTGCTTGGAGCACATGTTCAGAGGATGATTCAGGACAGGATGCCAAAAAAAAACAAGTAATAAATACTGTATGTTTGACACTGTTCTGAGCACTTTATAACCATTATAGATCAGTTCATCCTCATAGCAGTCATCCTTATAAAGACTGTTAGGATTTTTACAGATGAGAATGCTGAGATTTAGAGAGATTAGGCAGCTTGCCCTTGATGCCACAGTAAGTCGTTGCAGAGCCTTGGTCCTGCCTGCAAAGCTTGAGCTCTTAGTTGTCAGGCTGTACCACCTCACTTCTGTCCAGGTCACAGCCACTCTCACTCTTTCTCCGCCTGTGTGGGCCTTGACATCATTGCCTGCTCCAGAGGCTGATCAGAGACCAGCTTCCCCAGGCCAAGTGCATAGATTTTAAGAAAACACATTATCCAGTTCCTGTGACAGATTAATGACAAGTGAGTGACCAAAGGAGAGGTGTTTTGGACTAAATTTGTACTTCTACCAAAATACCAAACTGGCATGCATCAAGTTTCTACCTTCTCTCTAATTCAAGGTTTCTTAACCTGGGACCACCATGGATAGGCCTTGGGGGTCCCGAGAGCCCTCTGAAATGGTATGTAGGATGTTTTATTGTAGGAGGAGAGGGGAAGTTGGCTTCTGTGCTCTTTTTAGGGGTGAGAAACCATGGGTCTCAAGAGACCTTCAAAGTGGTACAGTCCCTAAACAAGTGGTAAGAATAACTGTGCTAATTCACAATTGCACAGATATGAAATCAACCTGAGTGCCCACCAATTGATGAGTGGATAAAGAAAATGTGTGTGTGTGTATGTGTGTGTGTTTATCATGGGCTTTTGCATGAAAGAGAAATAAACTTCTGTTTTCTTAAAAAAAAAAAAATCACTGTTAATTGCAACAGTGTATAAAACTGGTTTTACCTAAATTACAAATACTGTCTTATCCTAGGAATTTGTTAGGGTTCTTTTCCCACTAAAAGTATGTTTAAACAGAACAAGGATAGAATTTCAAATTTAATCTCCTTTGAGGGCAAAAATACCTCTATGTGCGACGCTGTGATTTCCAAAGCCATCTGATAGGAGTTGGCTAACAATGGGTATGATTCAGAGCTCTGGGGCTGAATCCGTAGCTTCCCCTGCTTCCTGAATTCAATTAAAATGCTATCTTTATAAGTAAGACACCAAATGAATCTTGGGCTTTGAAATCTCTATTCATTAAGTATTTTCGTGCTTACTATGTGACAGGCTTTGGGAATTTCACAATGAATAGGAGTTCCTGCCCTCATGGAGTCTGCATATTGGGATGTGTGTATTGGGATCTGTGTATGTCTTCATATCACTAACGCCCAGCAAAGAATACTACATTGTAGTAGTGTTCAACTATTGGATAAAAAAATGCCCTTACTGCATCCTTATTAGGTTAAAAGGAAGGCCTTTGGCTTTGATTTGTTCAGCGTCTGATTAGAGTCCCAATTACATTCTGGAGATACAGTGGTAAGCAAAATAGATGTGGCTTGTTTCCTGTTGGGAAGACAAACAATTAAGTAGGCACCTAATAACTGTAAACTTGGACAGGTGCCACGGAGGCATTGACCTGATGCTGTGAGAATACTCCTGTATAACCAAAAGACATGGCCTGACAGGGGATGAGGGTTTTCTAGAAGTGGTGTTGGAGCTCTGATCTGAAAGGTGAATAGGAGTGAGCTAGGTGGATGTTATCCAGGCAGAAAGAATAGGCTTGCATTGCATGTTCACTTTGGATGCCATTTCCATTTAGAAGAAAGGTCAATGCAAGGAAAAGCAGGGTCCTTTCTCCTTAATTTAGCAAGCATTTCTGGGCACTCCTTATGTGCATGGGCAGGGGACAACAATGAGTGAAACACAGTTCTGGCCTGGAGAAGATACTGATTATGTGACAGGCAGGCTGAGAGGTGCTGGTCTGTCCTGGATGCAGCCTCAGAAGGAGGCTTAAATTGCTGCTTCTGCTGCTGGCACCTCCTGGTTCCCCTTCACATGTCAGGCAGCAGTCTTTGTCTTGGGGTTCGGTGCCTCAGAGGTAGCCTGAGCTGGCTGGCTCTGGTATGCGGCCATCCACGCTACAGAAGTCAGCATCAGCTGTGAACCTATGAGAGCTATGGTGTTTTTATTTATTTTGTGTTTGTGGTAAGAATGGAGGATGAGGTATTTAAGGGAGGGGAGAGGGAGAGAGAGACTGAGAACAAGTGAGGCTGCAGAATGGGAAGAGACTGAGCTGATAAAGAAGTCAGAACTTTGGACCAGCAAGCTCTATGGAAGATGGTGGAGCTTTGTGTGTGCCCAGTCCTCAGAGGTGACCTTTGAGGATTGATTCAGAAGCAAGGAGGAGAGCATTAGCTAGAGAGATGACCACAGCTCTGTTTTAGAGAAGCCCGGGATAATTATAAGAATGATTTTTTTTAATTACAAGAGTGATTTTTAAACAGCATTTTTGTTTTTATTTATAAAAATAATTCATGTTCAATGCAGAAAACTTGGAAAACATGGGAAAAATGAAAAGAAATACCCATAGCTTATCGCAAAAATGAGATGTCCTGTGTAAAGGTTCTGGCAGTTACCAGGTATTCAGCATACATTAACTGTTGTTACAATGCTGAGGGAGAATCAACCCTTTTCTCTGTGAGGATAAGGCAGTTAAAATACAGGTTAATGAAATACAGAAGAAATTATTTTGTAATTAGCCCTTTAAAATGTATATTTATGGGGGAAAATGTTAATTCTTCCTTATCCCAGCATGAGAATGAAAAGTTGAAGAACCCTGAAGATGGTGAAAATGTTTTAGAGGATTTGGTGTCAATTGGTTTTTTAAAAGTGCTGAGGGAGCCTCATACCTGCTGCTGTCCCTTCCCACTCACACTGCAGAGAGCACTGGGATGAAGTATGTGCTGCCCACAAGCCTCATTTATTTTCTGTTCCTCTACTAGTGATGCATTAGGATTGTTTATAACATTTACTGATCACATAGACATTTTATTTAGGTGCTTTCTTTGTAGGTCACTTAGGTACACAATAAAAGTTTACCCTAGCATTGGCCTTAAACCACAGAAGATCTAGATTTAAAGATATTACTGCCCAGCTTGTGCCTTACCCCAAATGTTGAATGGACACCTTGCTATAGACTGTAGCCAGAGCATAGTGCTATCTTCCTTCCTGCCCACCCTTGGGCAGCAGCCAAACTCCAGGAATAGAGCTCTGATCAAAGCAGGGCTGTAAGATCCCAACTAGGGGGAGGTGTTCACAGAGCCAGTGGGAGAGGAACACCAGGCAGCTCAAGTAAGGGAACTAGAGACGCTGACACCAGTGTGCCGCAAATGTGGGCCTGTTCCATCTCCTTTCTAGATCTCAGTCTCTTCATCTATGAAATAAGGAAGTTGGACTATACTAGCTCTGAGAGTTTTAGTAACCTGAACCTGGAGACCTAACAGGCAGATTTACAGGTCAGCAGTTTAATGCTGATTATTGAAGCTTCGAGAAGGGATGAATATTAGCTTTATCATCATACTTTAAATTGTACATGTCAGTTTTATCACTTTTCTATTATATCTCATAATTTTAATAAATGTAATTTAAAAAACACCATAGGGAATGGATTAGCAATTTGGAAGAAGGACTCAAACAAAAGACAAACTGCATCTTTAAGATGTGCCCTTGGGCCTTAGTTATGGTTTTAGGTAGAAGAAAGAGAAGGGGCCAGCCAGTAAAGAGGGGAAAAGCTTGTTAGGTAGAAGGAAAGCCAAGAGAATAAAGGAAGAAAATATTTTCTAGAAGAAAAAGAAATGCATTGGTCATGTTAAAGCATGAAAGTCAAGGAGTTTTGATGTCTAGTTGGGAGAGGTAGGATCCAATGGACAGAGTAAAACACCACAGGTGACTTTCAAGAGGGTACTTTCTGTAGAGTAGTCAGAGCAAAAGCCTGATTTATAGAGATTAAGGAGGGAGAGATTATGAAGCAGTGGACATGAAGATATAGGCCTGTGGTTTGCAATGGTTGCTAAGAAAAGGCTTGAGAGAAAGGACAGTAGTTTGATGGGGTAAAAGGGCATCTATGTGGAGTGGTCAGCAGAGCTGTGTTTTTAAGGGCAGAGAGAATTGTGCCTATTTGAAGGCAGCACAGAAGGAGCTAGTAGAGAGGAAAGGAGATAGAGAGGTGGCAGGATAGTGAGGTGGCTGCAACTTGGACTTTGGATGGAGTCCAAACACCTGGGCTCAAATCCCAGATCTGCCAGTCTCTTACTGAGTAACCTTGGTCAAGTTACATAACCCAACTTCCTGATACCTCAGTTAACTCGCCTATAAAATGAGGATGATAATAGTGTACCGTGTACAGGTGTTGTGAGGTCGCAGATTTAAAGCATTTAGCAGCACTGCTGGTATGTGCTAAGTAAGATGGCAGCTTATTATTATTAGGGCAAGTAAAATCCAGAACTCACGTAGGAGGTGTCATCTGTAGGGTGTTCATTAAAGTATTAAGAACCAAATATCTCCAACAGAACCCTGGACACAGTAGTCATTGAGCAAGAATTTTGGGTCGTTGGTTTATATCCCACTCTGATGATTTCACTCCAAAAAATTAGGAAACACCACTTCCATGGTGACTGGGTTGCCCAGATCACCAGAAGTCTTGGTCTTCTGTGTAGGCACTGAAGTACCCACCGCTTTCAGATACTTCTTAATTTGTGCTATGATTTATCCTACAGATTAGTCAGAAGAAGTTGAAAAAATATGAAAAAGAATATCACACCATGAGGGAACAGCAGGCCCAACAAGAAGACCCCATTGAGCGATTTGAGGTTCGTTTACTTATGGCCTAGATGATGTGAGGAACTTCCAGCCTTTCATATAATTGTGCCTGTGACTAGCTGTATACATTATTTTTAAAATTCAGTTCCACTGTTTCTGGGTTCAAGTTTCAGTTTGAGTTTACAAATGAGAAAGCAAGATCTGTTTTGCTTCAAACCAGCTGCCTAGTTTGTTACAGTTCAGTGGCCTTTCGTCACAGTTAAGTAGCTGCTTGACAAGGTCACTTAAATCAGTAAAGTATTTCTTTATAGAGATAGAAAGTAAGAAGTTGTTGATTTAGAAACACATCAGGACCAGCCACATATCTTATTATTTCCATAACATACAGAAATTCATTTTGAGGTTTAGCCTTGAGAAATTGTGATGTCCATTGATTTTTCTGTGTCTGTAACTGGTTTGTTTCTACCCTTCAGCGGGAGAATAGGCGTCTACAAGAAGCTAACATGAGGTTGGAACAGGAAAACGATGACTTAGCCCATGAGCTGGTGACGAGCAAGATTGCACTGAGGAAGGACCTGGATAATGTAAGTCCGAGAGGTCTGAAGGGAGAGGTCACTCTGAAACACTTGACTTCTCTCTTAATAGAGTGAAATCCTTTCATTTTAGTGTTTGTTATTTTAGTTACCTACGAAGTTTCCCTCTTATGGTACAACTTGCTTGTGAGCGTTACTTCCCCCCGTTCCTTCAGGCATTATTAGTTATGGCACTAAGCCCTCCTTACCACATTCGTTTCTCATCATACACACAATCCCTGACCTCCTTTCCCTCACACTGATTGGGAGACCTTTTGGCTAGTTATTATTTTATCACACTTGGCAGTAGCATTTAATCATTATAATTTCCTTAACTTCCGCCTAGACAAGAAGAGGTTTTGTTATCCTACATATTTCGTGCCTGTTGAATGTTCCTATCGGAATGCGACTCGTTGCCTCAGCAACTTGCAGTTTCATCAGTAATTTCTGTTGCGCGAATGTTCCATTTTTCTATGCTTCTCCTAATCTTAAAAATTTTGAGATGATGGCTTTCCTGGCAGGGTGCTTTTCCATTTTCTACATGACAAGCTTCCCTTGGAAGAAGGTGTAGTCTCTCCATACATGGTTTAGGTCAGGGGTTGGCAAACTTTTTCTGTAAAGGGATAGACAGTAAATATTTAAGGCTTTGTGACCATACAGTCTCTGTTGCTACTACTTAACTCTGCCATTGGCCCAAAAGCAGCCATAGACAATATGAAAATGAATGAGCATGGCTGAGTTCCAGTAAACCTTCTATACAAAAACAGATGGCAAGCTGCTTTGGCCTGTGGAGTATAGTTTGCCAAACCCTGACTTAGATTTCCTACCAGGCACCTAGGATTACTCTACTGCTCGTTGGTTTCCTAAGGATCTAGGGATAGGCTCAGGGTTTATGGGGATCCTACATTATATATTGAACCCCATAGGATGTCCTTGACATCCACCAAAAGTGTATGAAAATTTTGTGTACTAGTGCACTACTTTGAAAGTTTGTGCTTTCCTTTGATTCTCATAGGTAGAAAGTCTATGGTTTCATTAGATTCTCAAAGTGATGAACCAGTTCAACATGAGTTGAAGAGAGGGCAGCACCTACCAGCTCTCATTACCGGTCTGAAGAAATAGAAGAATGGTGTAAAAATGTTGGGCAGACCTGGATTCTAATACCAGATACTCTACTTTCAGCTCACTTTGGACACCCTGTAAAATGTGGGGAGGTTGAGTAATAGCCATGTCGTAGCATATAGTGAAAATTACATGATTTGGTATATATGAAAAGCATCACCAAAAAAAAAAAAAGGAGGCATATACAGTATGAATTCCTCTGCTTGTCATCTACAAATAGCTTCATGTAACTGGGAAGCCTCCTTCTTCCAGTTTTTGCAGGGATGGTGTTTCAAGGTCATTAGCCCTCAGTGACCAGAACCTGATATGTCTGACTGCTGTTGGCTTACCATAGTTTGCTCATCAGGGCTGAGTTTTCGCCCTGTGGTGCAGATTGCCAACATACTCTCTGTTCCTCTTTGTAGAAACACTATACAGGTCATTCCCTCGCTGTTGAAGCATTTGTGCCTAGGGCGTGGAGGGAGGGAGGTATACATTGAGCAGGGACTACTGAAGCAGGGCCAGAGGTGTACACCTGACATGGCCCTCAGAGCAGCTGTGGGTCATGTGGAAAGGAGGTACAAAAGGAAAAGAAAAGAAAATGGGCTCTGAACAGGAGCCATTGTGTTCTATAATGAAATTATGTTAAGAGGCAGCTTAGGCTAAAGTTCCAGGTGGATTTTTTAGTTTGAGTTGTTGTATTTTCAAGTCACACGGGCCCAGTAATAATGTCGACAACCCACCAGTTTGAAGCGGATCATAGACTACTACTACTACTTCCTGAAACTTGCCCCTAACCGTGTAAACCTTTTTTCAAGTTGTCTTATACAGTATTCAAAGAATTAGGTTACATTCCTGATACCAGGAGTGAGAAATAATAAAAATAATAATACGAGCCTCCATTTACAGATGATCTGTGGTGCCAGCACTATTATAACACTCTACTAAAGTCTCATGTCTCTTATCCTTACCTCAACCTTGTGAGGACAGTAACATGAGCCCCATTTACGGATCAGGATTTTTTTTTTTTAAAACAATCATAAAACTTGAGACTCAGAGAGGAGAATACACCCAGGAAGAAGCAGAGCCAGAAATCTAACCCAGGCCCATCTAACAGGAATGCTCAGGCTTTTTTTTTTTATATAATGCCACACTGTCTCTACAATAAATATGAGACAAGAAGCTGTGATTCTGACACATAACAGCTAACATTTCTTGAGCACTTACCAAGTGCTAGACACTGTTCTAAGTGCTTTGTATATATTATCTTTTCAAATCCTCAAAAATAGGCCGTGTTATAGAAGGTATGTGTGATTCCCATTTTACTGATAAGGAAACTGAGGCAAAAAGAGGTTAAATGTCTTCCACAGATCACCCAGCCTAGTCAGTGGCAGAGCCCTCTGACACCAGAGCCCACACTCCTAACCAGGCTGAGGAGCAGGGCCCTGCTGACGTCAGGGTTCAGGAGCATCCAGCTTGGGTCCTGTCTCCCAGCCATCTAACATGCTGAGGAGACAAGCCTTTCCCATAGGGGACTTTACCTTTCCAATTCATCTTCTCATTTCTTTTGAATCATCACTGAAAATCAGCTAGGTGGTTCTTCCCAAAGAAGGGAGAAATGTAGGGTCTTCTCACTTTTTTTTTTTTTTTTTTTGACATGAGGAATTCAGTCAGGTTTTTCAATTTTTTTAAATTTTTGTAGAGACAGGGTCTCACTCTGTTGCCCGGGCGGTCCCAAACTCTGGCCTCAAGTGATCCTGTCTCCCCCCTCAGCCTCCCAAAGTGCTGGGATTACAGGCATGAGCCACTGTGCCCGGCCGTGTTAGGTTTTGAAGAGCTTCATGCCTTTCAGTTCTTTGCTTCCTGCATCCCACAGAAAAGCTCTGGTGTGAGGCTCACACAGTTTCCAGAGCCTTCTTTGTATTTCCAGTTGATTTTACATCACTTCTGTTGGTCATCACCTGTCACTTTTGCTGTTCTTCACACAGCAGCTGTGGAGAAATTCCAAGTCAGCCACGTAATCCCTGGGTAGCCCCAGTGAAGCTTTCTCCCCTGTGAAATGGGAGTAAGGACTAGACCTGACGTGGGTGCTGAAAGGATGAGAAGGGAACCTTTGG
The DNA here is from genome assembly GCA_963574885.1 of Lepilemur ruficaudatus. Classification (NCBI taxonomy): domain Eukaryota; kingdom Metazoa; phylum Chordata; class Mammalia; order Primates; family Lepilemuridae; genus Lepilemur; species Lepilemur ruficaudatus. Next base: position 15,671 of record CAUYRT010068362.1, read on the forward strand.
AAGGTTCTTGGCAGGGCTGACAGCACTGTGTCAGATACCCGTGTGCCATGGTTGCTCCTCTGCAGCGAAATAGACGCAAGAATGAAGGAAACTGACTTGGGAGCCCACGTGCTGGGATGTGACTTTTGGCTCCACCAGGTACTAGTTCCGTGACCTTGAGCACGTTGCTAAACTTTCCCCATTGAATTACCTTGACCCTTTTATTAAAAATCAATTGACCCTATATGTGTGTGTCTACTTACTGATTGATTCTTTATCTGCTCTATCGATCTGTGTGTCTATCCTTATGCCAATACCACAGTGTATTGGTTATTGTAGCTTTATAATCTTAAAATCAGGTCAAGTGAGTCCTCCAGCTTTGTTCTTTTAGAAAATTATTTGGCTAAATCCCTTGCATTTATACATAAATATTAGAATGAGCCTGTCAATTTCTAGAAATAAAAGCCTTCTGGGATTTTGAGTGGAGTTTCATTGAATCTATAAATCAGCTTGGAGAGAATTGATATCTGAACAATAATTGAGCCTTCTAATATATGAACATGTTACAATTTTTACAATTTTCATTTATTAAGGTCTTTCTTTCTTTTTTTTTTTTTTGAGACAGAGTCTCACTTTTTTGCCCGGGCTAGAGTGCCGTGGCGTTAGCCTAGCTCACAGCAACCTCAAACTCCTGGGCTTAAGCGATCCTCCTGCCTCAGCCTCCCGAGTAGCTGGGACTACAGACATGTGCCACCATGCCCGGCTAATTTTTTCTATATATATTTCGTTGGCCAATTAATTTCTTTCTATTATTAGTAGAGACGGGGTCTCACTCTTGCTCAGGCTGGTTTCGAACTCCTGACCTTGAGCAATCCACCCGCCTCGGCCTCCCA
>CAUYRT010068364.1:0-17270 GCA_963574885.1 Lepilemur ruficaudatus
CCGGGTCACCCGGGCTGCAGGGACGTCTCTTGTCACCTTACAGCTCTTGTTGTCTGTAGCACTTATTTTCTGTGTCTCTTGCTTAGCATCTATGCCGCTGCTTTGTTGACCAAATAATTTTGGGGCTGCCTTATCATGTTATAAACATCTTTAGCTCTAAAACTTTTTTTAATTTAATTTTTTTTATTTCAGCATATTATGGGGTTACAAGTGTTAAGGCTGCCCACATTGCCCTTGCCCCCCTCCCCCCTCGAGTCAGAGCTCCACGCGTGCCCAACCCCCCTAAGGTGCGCAGTGCCCGCAGTATGGCTGGATATACCCAGCCCCACCACCCCCCCCCCCGGCCGGCCACGGGCGGGCAAGGCAACACACGGAACCTAAACATTTGTACCCCCATAATATGCTGAAATAAAAAAAATTAAAAAGAAAATTAAAAAAATGAGTGGCTAGGAGACTTACTGTCACATTCTTTGCTGTGAAATGGATCGCCAAGCAAGAAAGGTCTGCCTTGGGCCCTGTCATGGCTGTTTATTCAGGCAAGCGTCTGAAGCATGAAGTGAGTGCAGTATCTCACCTTTGGTTCCAGGCAGAAGCTCAAGAGGGTAGGAGATGGACCACAAAATCCTGCCAAAGGAAGAGTAGTACCAGGTTTTTTGTAACAGGATGCAAAAGGACTAGAATCAGATGAATATTTTCATGTTTCAACATACTACGCACCAGAATATATTACAGCATATACTCTGCTTTATCATGGGGTTTCAAATGTAAAATAATTATCTAGAAATAAGTCCTCTTAATAGCAGCAAGATTTAAAAAAATCTGGGGGCTCTCCAGACATAAGTTAGAAGATCCGATTTCTCTTCTAGTTCTGCGCAAACAAGAGGTACAAGAAACAGGAAAATTAACTTACATCATTTTCAGATGTGATTTTCACAACTTATAACCGCTTTCATATCATGTTATTCATTCATACTATGCTATTCATTTTAAAGTTTATTCTTCATCGTTTTTCATAAGATCTATATTAAAAATTCTAAAACTATATATCACATTAAAGTAATTACTTATAATTAGTCAACAATCCTATTTATCGTTAAAACTTACTGTGGTTAAAAAACATACAAAGTAAAAGAAGTAGAAAACACATTGAACTAGAACACAACGCATTGGTAAAATTATTTAATGTTAAATATTTTGTATAAGTTTGAATAGAGGAAAAAAGGAGAGAACATCACTCTGCCATACAACAGTAGCCAATGTTATTTGTGATTTCAGATTGTTTTCGCTGGACTTCTTGGAGTCTTCCTGGCTCCTGCCCTTGCTAACTATGTAAGTCTCACCTTTTAAAGTTTGTTACCAAAATGCATTTGCGAAGAAATGTGGTATTTAATCACTCTTAATTCCTTATAAACTTCAGAATATCAATGTCAATGATGACAACAACATCGCTGGAAGTGGGCAGCAGTCAGTGAGTATCAACAATGAACACAACGTGGCCAACGTCGACAATAACAATGGATGGAACTCCTGGAATGCTCTCTGGGATTACAGAAATGTAGGTAGCCACTATGCCATTTCCATTCCATTTTTCATAAATACTATGTCTTTTGAACAAAAAAAAGTGCAAGTTAACCATAAAAATTTTAAAAAATAGATTCTAACTGCACATAAGCATATAGTTATAAGTAAAAGTACTTGTTTTGCTTGCCCAATTTCACTCCCTAGATATAACTAACTACTATTAATAAGTGTTGCCAGATTAGTTAAAATTCAAATCAATGAACGGGTATTAGTATCCACTATGTTCAAGAGATTGTCGGGATGTAAAGCAAACATGAACATCCTTTTGTCTTGCCTGCAGACACCGTCAATCATAATGAAAGACCTATACAGCATCACTGCTTCCAAAGCATAGTCCATTCCACTCTTTCTTTAGTTGCCTTCTAAAGAGATAGAAATTGACATTTCACCTGTAATTCAAAAGGACCAAAGGAAATGTAAATGACAATAGTCATTGGTACGGGAGAAAAACAAAAGAAACACTTGGCACTGCTTAGGAGACCTGGCTCTGCAATTACCAGCTCCATATTTTTAAATAGCAAAATTTTAAATATCAAACTCTTTATTGTTTCAGTTTTATCCGATCAATTAGAATACTGATTTCTGTCTTACCTGCCTCGTTGAAATGTGGGAATCAAAGAAGACTAAAATGTGATAGCTTTTTAAAGTTTGTTTCAGTAAAACAGATATATGCAGAGAGGTTCTTATCGTGCTAGAACCTAAAGATAAGGCGAATGAGTCAGATACGGAGTCTCTGCCCTCACAGCACTTGCAATCTGTCCTTGCAAATGTTAGCAACACAAATGATTGCCAGGCAGGACTAGATCCAGGGCTCTTATCCCAGCCCATTCTGATCTTGGAGTTCCATTTCCCTCTGCTGGTGGAATTAACTTCTGATAAGAAAAGCTCCTTGAAGAACACACACCTCACTATCTACCATCTTCTTTGAAAGGAATTTGCTGCAGTTAGACTCTTTCAGAAGAAGTCATGCATTGTGCACAAAATCAACAAGGACGCCATACCCTCCATTGAAGCCCTCAATGTGCTGGCCAAAGAAAAGGAGGTAAAAATAAAAGTCTTTCTAGTTTTGGTGTGAGGAGAGGTTTTATGACCTCCAGTAAATAATGAGAAGATCACCGTCATTCCCTCTTGCCCATGGTATGTTGTCGTGTGCAGCACAAAGGGAGAAGAGCAATTGGTGATTGACTGAGGGAAGGCAGCTTCCACCACATCAAATGCAGTGGCTCACACCTGCCCCTACAGCAGCTGAGCAGAACACCTGATAACTGTGACTGTTAGAGGAGCAAAGCTCTGATCACACCAGTGGGAGCCCTCAGTGGCTTCTCCACTGACATTTTTCTGCAAGGGTTAGTTAGGGTTATCAGATTTAGCAAATAAGTTAACTTTAATCAGTTAAGTTTGACTTTTAGAAAAACAATGGATCATTGTTTTAGTATAAGTATGTCCTGTGCAATATTTGGCATATATTATACTAAAAAGTGATTTATTGTATATCTAAAATTCGGATGTAACTGGGTGTCCTATATTTTATCTGGCCACCCTAGTTGAGATAGGTAGGAAGAAGGGATCCATAGTTCTTTAAAATGTTTATGTGAGTTCATATTCCCATAAAAGATAAAAGATAAATGGGTACCTTTCATTGACAAGGTAGAAAAAATAAATAAACTACATTCTCAGAAGATGATTATCACGTAGCCCAACCCAAGGACTCTACGTTGATCAAATGAGGTCCAAGTTTCAGAATAAATTTAGACTCGTGATTCTGTTTTTACGAGAAACTGAGGTTTCAAACTGGCTAAATCCCTTAGGACACTTAGAAATTCTGAGATACACAAGGTTTTTCTTTATTTTTATTATGGAAAAATTATAGCCAAGCAACACCTCCTGTTGGACTTGCACTGCCTCAAATCGACAAATCCCTGGGCTTGGCATTCATTCTCTCTCTTTGTTCCTTTCTACCTGTCTTCTCCACACTCAGCTTCAGAGGAAAGGACCTGGGGGACCACCTCCCAAGAGCCTGACATACTCAGTGAACTCTAACCAAGTCGACGACCTGAACAAGTTTGGACGAAACATAGCTAACATGTGTCGGGGGCTTCCTACATACTTGGCAGAGGAGACTCAAGGTGAGTAGTCTCTCCGCCGTGCACTCCAAGTTAGTATTGGTGGAATTGTCAGACTATTCTCAGGTATGTCCACAGAGGGCACCAATCACATGGGGGACAGTCACCACAACTAAAACTAGTGCAGGGCTTGCTCTGTGCCAGGCACTGCTCTACCTGCTTTAAGTGTGTTACTTCTTTTGTTCCTCACAGCAATCTTTTATTATAGATCCTACTGTTATTCCCACTTTATGGATGACAAAGCTGAGGCACAGAGAGAAGTCACAAAACCCTTGCCTGGGTCAATCCCAAGCATTTTGGTTCTGGATTCTCTGCTCTGAAACATTATGGAATAGTGCCTTTCAAGAGTGACTCTAGAGTAAACTCAAGGCATATTCAAAAGAATAATGAAGGGCTAAATGAAAGAATAAAACCCAGAATCTATTGACTTTCTATAGCGCAATCACTTGATTTCTAGGTATTTGAAGAATAGCTTACACAAAAACAAAGAGCCTACCTAAAAACTAAGCTAACAGCAATTTTGCAGATCTCTGAATTGATTGATTTCATCTTGATAGATAGATCTTGAAATTAGTGCGTAGCTTGAACTTGTGTGACAGACACACTCCCCCAAAAAGAATCCTTAAATAGACATTGACACAGACTTCTTTTCTTTTTATCAGGGGCAAGCCTGTTTTTTGATTCAGAAAAGTGCTTCATTGCTAATATTCTCTGGATTGTGAACATTGCCTTCTGTGGAGAAACAGTGGAGAACTAAAAACAAATGTTTTAAAGCCACTATGGATTTAGTCATCAGAATATGCTATGAGTAAAAATATGGGTTCTAATGATTTTTATCATGTCATTCTGAAATTTTTTTCTGCTAGTTATGCTTGGTTTCTTTAAGTTTCAATAAACCCATTTAGCACTGAATTCCGTTTACATTAACATTTCTTATGATTTCCATTTGGAATGCACAGGATCAAAAGTGCAATGTGGTGGTGGCAGGTTGTTGAAGTGCATTAGACCCAACTGTTCTCCTATATTCAAACCCTGTCTTCCATAAAGAACCCCTTCAGATGCTTCAGATTCTACTAACCACAGTCCTGGGAATGGTTCCAAGACCAGCTGAATGCTCTCAAGGCTGCTCTACACTTGGTGTGCACAATAACGTTTCAAATCAGCAAGGAAAGAAATTCACTCAAAGTAGCCTAAATCAGAAACATAAGAAACATAAGAGTATCTAAAACAATCAAAGGGCAAAAAAAGCAGTTAACTATCAAAGAGACTAGAACCAGGAGCCCTATTGACACTGAAACCAAGTCTGCTTCTTTCTCTCCCTGAAGCCACATGTTCTCTCTTCTCTCTTCCTCTCTGAATTTGACTTCCCTTTTCTTTCCATCTTGCAGATGATTTTTTTTTATGCTCATGGCAGAGAATGGCTGAACCAAATTTTATCCTCATCTCCCATGTTTACACATCTTTCCAGTTTGAGAGGTAATATCTAATATTGAATCTCAATTCCAATTTTCCTTGACCCTCTTGGGTTCCAGAGTCCACAACCCTCATTCATTGGTGGCCAGGAGAGTGAAGGCATATGGTACCGTATAGCACAGGGATCTCCACTGAAGGAGAAAGATCTCAGAGAAAATAGACTCCAAATGTTGCATACTATGATATATAAAATGAGACACTATCTGTCTTATAAAAGATTAGAGTTCCCTAAGCTCAGGTTTCTTCTCCATAATGCAACCCACCATGTGTAAGCATCGATCTGGGTCCACATGCATTACTCCTCTGAGACTTGCAGATAAGGTGCACTGACACAAATATGCTCATGCCGGCCAGGCAGTGGCTCACACCTGTAATCCTACCACTCTAGGAGGCCGAAGCAGGAGGATCACTCAAGGTCAGGAGTTCGAAATCAGCCTGAGCAAGAGCGAGACCTGTCTCTACTAAAAATAGAAAGAAATTAATTGGCCAACCAAAAATATATAGAAAAAATTAGCTAGACATGGTGGTACATGCCTGTAGTCCCAGCTACTCGGGAGGCTGAGGCAGGAGGATTGCTTGAGCCCAGGAGTTTGAGGTTGCTGTGAGCTAGGCTGATGCCATAGCACTCTAGCCCAGCCAACAGAGTGAGACTGTTTCTCAAAAAAACAGAACAAAACAAAACAAAAAATGACAAATGTGCTCATACCCATACTGCTTGCTGTGCCATGAGTAAAAAAGTCCATTGTCTCGGATCTAGAAGTCTCACATCCATGAAACTAGAGCAGTCGTTTAGCTGTCCCGTAGGGTAAAATCTCAGACCCTTCTTGAAAGAGCCAAAAATAGCTAAGTTACTGCTGGAAAACAATGAAGTGAATGAGCTTGACCTATCATAATTATTATAAATACCTAGTAATTAAGACAATGTGATATGAGCTTTGAGATACACAAATGCATCTGTGGAACAAAATGGAAAGCCAAGAAATAGATTCACACATCTATAGATGACTGAAATAGGATATAGTTTGTATTCCAGGTCATTAGAGAGAACATGGGCTTTTAAATAAAAGGTGTTATAACAATAAGGTTGCCAAACGAAATAAAAAGAAACTGAAAAATGAAACAGATCCCTACCTCACACCTTATTAAAAAATCAATTCCAACTATGTTAAAAACCTAACTATGAAAGGCAAAAAAATATTTAGAAGATAATATAAAATAATAACTTCATGACTACTGAGAGAAGAATTTGCTAAACCTCATGTAGAAAGCCTTAGCCATAAAGTAAAATATTAATAAATTTATTTACTTTAAAAATAAGGATGTGTGTTTGTCCAAAGACAACAAAAGCAGAATGAAAAGACAAGCCACAAATTAGTAGAAATATTTGCAATACATAAACTGGATAAAGTATTAGTACAAAATTGATATAAAGAACTCTTACATATCAATGAGAAAAAGGCACACAGAAAAATGGACATGTATAGGTTTCTAGCAGAAGAGGAACCCTGAATGGTAAATCTAGGTGTGAAGAGAACTTCATTAGTAATAACAAAAATGCAAATTGAAACCATAATGGAAAGATCATTTCATACCCATCCATGTGGCAAATGAAAAAGTCTAATATCAGTTGTTGAAGAGGGTGTGCTGTAGCCAGAACATGGCCAAGGCAAGTGTGAATTGATACAACTGCTTTGGGAAACCATTCAGCATTGTCTAATAAAGTTGAAGCTGTGATTATCCTATGGCCCAGCAATTGCACTCTCAGGTATATATACTAGAGAAGCTCTGGTACATGGACATCTAGAAACATGTCCAAAAATGTTTATAGCAACAGTGTTTAGAGAAGCATAAAAAATTGGAAACAATCCAAAAGTTTGCCAACAGTATAATAGATAAATATATCATATTTATTAGTAAGAATATTAAATATCAAAATAAAGAAAACCAAATTACTCCTAGCCATGCACAATAACATGGATAACTCTCTGGAAAATAATGTCAGGTCCAAAAAGCAAATTATAGAAGAAAACATATTGTATTTATATAAAGTTCAAAAACATGCAAAGATAAATGACACATACACTTTGGAAATACATATATAGGTTGTAAAACGATGACTAAAAGCAAGGTAATGGTAAGACAAAACTGGGCGTGCTTGTTTACCCCTGAGATGGAGGGGACTCCTAGGGGAACACAGGGAAGACTTCCAAGGTGGCAATGATGTTCTCTCTCTCTCAGACTAGCTTGAGGGGAGAACATTATTCATTACACTTCACCTGTATTTTAAAATGACTTTGTACTTACTCAATACTTAATCTAAATTTTAAAAAGTCAAAAGCGCAATAAGTAAGACCATGTTATGAAGGCAGTAAGAAAGGAAATCTACGTGGATGGAATGAAACTGCTCTTTCATTCCAACACGAGGCAGAGGCCTAGCTCATCTCTGGCTCAACTCAATGTTGGGTGGTTTCAAACATTCAGCCTTTGACCCATATCCCCAGAAGAGTGGTGTAAGTGAAAATGAGTTCATTCAGCACCAGGATGTGAGAGGTCTGCAGAGAGAAGCCACTGTTCCTGGGCTGTGCCAGTGCCAAGCCCTGCTCTCCGCAAGAGTCTAAATCATTGCTTGGATGCCTGCTGTGCACGGCTTACCAGTTGGAGTTTTGTTTGGCTTTGGGATAACCTGAGTAACTAACACTAGGCCATGGCTCGCCTTGTGCACTTGGCCCATGGTGGTCAGGAGGAGATGCAGAGAGCACACTGAGCTGGCTGGCTTGCAGGGTCATCAGAAGTTTTACTGACTTCATGACCCCAAGAGACACCAAAAAGAGCAGATAATATCCCACTACAGGCCTGACTCTTAGAGGGAAACGCTAACAAAAAAATATTTTAGATAAGTCCTTGCTCATTATGACAGTATCTTTCTGGTCTCCTGCCAATTATACTTCTGACATAACTAAATAGTGTAAACCAAACCTCCAGCAGTTGGATCCTTCCAGAACATTCAACTAATAAATTTTAATCTACAATTTTTCCAAGGAGCTTTTAAATCAATAGATACATATAACTGTTAACTGAATTTTACATTTCCCAAATATTCACAAGTTAGAAATAACCCATCAAGAATATCAACAAGTACAACCAAATTAAAGCAGAAGATAAAGTATGCCAAACCTTACATTTAAATAATTCCTACCCAAATATACACACTAGGCTGAATTTGGAGCCAGTGGTCAGAAAGGAGGGTGGCTTGGGGACTCTCAACTTGCAGTTGGTTCCTGTAGAGATAATAATGTCTACAAATTTGATCAGGTACTTCCTTTCTACAATATGTACTGTATATTCTTTCTTCCTTTCTCTCACTTTCTTTATGGTCTAATTATATTGCTTAAAACATTAAGAACAATGAAAACATAAAACTGACAGCAGATATCCTCAACTGACACCTCTATTTTTTTCACCATTAAACAGAATTCCATCCATCAGTTTGTTATAGACACACTGGAAGATTTATTTTGTCTGATTTACCTATTATTTGTTAAATTATCTTAACTTGGAAAAAGAGAAAGAAATTAATAAGATAAACTTTAAAATATTTATATTTGGAATGAACTATTTTAACAAAGTAGTTTTAGAGCTTGCTTATCAATTCTGCTTTTTTATTTTATAATTCATCAGTCTATGCTGTCTTTAACATTGTTTGCTAATTCTTACTCTCCTTGAGGTTATTTTGTTATTCTTTTTCTAGTTTATTGAGTTGCTTAGTTTTTGTCTATCATTCCATTTTTTAAATAATAAAAACATTTACCATCATAATTTCTTTTGTGTATAACTTGACTTCATTCCTTACTTTTTGACATATATTCTTGACATTACCATTATTTATTTAAATAGCCAATAATTGCATGTTTTATTTCCTCATTGACAAAAAATATTGTAGGACAATAGTTTGAATTTCTATGTCTTTTATGTTATTTGTTCTTTTATTATTAATTTATTATTTTATTTCATTGTAGTTAACAAATGTGGCCTCTAAAATTTCTGCTAACTGGAATTTCCAGAGTTTTTTGTTTTTAAACCCAGATCAGTGCTTGAAAACATTCCAAGGATATTTAAAAACAAATGTATGTTAGCGTCAAGATTCAAAGTAGAATGTAAAATTACAGAAAGTGGAGTTTGATTGCCTTCCCCTTAAGTGTGGGTTGGCCTCAGTGACTTTTTTCTAACAAATAGGAAATTAAAAGGGAAAAAATAGTGACTTTACGGTGGAGAAACTTGACTGACGCCACCTTAACCAAGTGATCAAGGTGAACATCATCAGTATTAAATCAGGTTAATATCATGTATCCTCTCATGTCATGTGACCTTCACCTCACGTTCTGTTCTCCCCCAAAATCCATGGCTCCAGTATAATCATGAGAAAACAGTGGACAAACACAAACTAAGGGACGTTTACAAAATATCTGATGGTACTCTTCAAAAACGTCAAGGTCACGATATTAGTTTCTCAGCACTGCCACGACAAATTACCACAAACTCGGTGGCTCAAAATAGCAGAAACTCACTTTTCATAGTTCTGGAAGCCAGAAGTCTGAAATTATGGTGTCGGCGGAGCCACATTTCCTCTGAAGATTGTGGGGAGAGTCTTGCCTTGCTTCTTCCAGCTTCTGGTGGCTTCTGGTGTTCCTTGGCTGAGGGCAGCATAACTCCAACATCTGCCTCCGTCTTTACAGGCCATTTCTCCTGCACATCTCTATGTCTCACCCTCCTCTCCATTCTCTTATGAGCACTCCAGTCATTGGGTTTAGGGCCCACTCTAAATCCAGGGTGACATCCTGAGATCTTTAACTTAATTACAACTGCAAAAGCCCTATTTCCAAATAAGATCATCCAAGGGTACCAGGGGTTAGGGCTCAGACACATCTTTTTGGGGGACCCAATTCAACCTACTGTGGTCATGAAAGACAAAGAGACTGAGGAATGTCACAGATTGGAGGGAAGTAAGGAGACATCATGACTGAATGCCACATGGGATCTTGCATGGGATCCTGGAGCAGAAAGAGGACATTAATGAAAAAAACTGGCCTAAAGAATCCAAATAAAATCTGTAGCTTAGTTAATACTATACCAGTGTTAGTTTCTTAACATTGTTTAGCATTGTTATAACATTAATTTCAAAGTTTTGATCATTGTGCCATAGCTATGTAAGACATTCATTCATATTGGACGAAGCTGGGTGAACAGTATGTAGGAATCTCTGTAGCATCTTTAGAACTCCTCTATAAATTTAAAATTATTTCAAAATTAAAAATTTTAAGTCAGTGGTTCCCAAACTTTTTGGCACCAGGGACCAGTTTCATGGAAGACAATTTTTCCATGGACGGGAGGTCGGGGGGAGGCGAAGCTCAGGCGGTGATGCCAGCAACAGGGAGCAGCTATAAATACAGATAAAGCTTCGCTTGCTCACCCACCACTCACCTCCTGCTGTGTGCACCCCCACCCTCTACCTCTATCCCCCCAACTCCTCAACCCTCCCACATACCCCAACCCCATTCCTAAGTTTCATGGAAGACATTTTTTCCAGAGTGGAGCTCTGCAGTCCAGTCCCTAACAGTCCATTGACAGGTACTGGTCTGCGGCCCAGGGGTTGGGGACCACAGTTTTAAGTGACTGGATTGAACTATTTTATGAAAAAGTAAAAATTGAGTTTTTGTTTTAAAATCCAGATATTAAAAAAGACAAGATTAAAACAAAAAAAAACGCTAATATGTGAAAAATAAAGAAATTAGCAAGAATGTATTGGTACATTTTAAATAAATAATTAAATTGGAGGTGGTGCTAGTACTGTCAAAAAGTATAATTCATAGCAAAATCAGTAGCTCAAATAATAGGAAGTCTTATATGATGATAAAAAATGTAATCCACATTTAAGACCTAACAGTATTAAACTATATATACATAGATACAAAGTATGTAATACCAAAAAAAAAAAAAAACCCTGTTGGAATTCTAAGCAAAGCTACTAAAGGGGGAGATTTTTCCATATCAGTTTTTGACAGATCAAATGCATGCAAACAGAATATGAAAAACCTCAATATTTAGAAGTTTGCACCAGGACAGGAAGTGGAATCCCTTGAAATGGACTCATGTGAGTATCTGCTGTCAATAGCTGAAGTGTCCTGGGCCATGTTGCATCGATGACACAACTTTTCTGAAATGGCAAACAGTTCCCGATAGTGCTCTAAACAAAGACAGTACTGTCTTCCCTCAATTTACATGCATCCCTGAAAAATTTTGTGCCTACTAAAAAGGTATAAAGGAAATTTCTTATGTTTAAAGCAAGTTAGTATCAAGTCTCAGAAAATTATGAACAATCATATAGGACACAGGACAAGTTTTCATGGTGTGCAGCTGTAAATGCAATTGACCAAAGTGAGAAGAGCTAAGTCCCTCCAAACAACTTTAATATGTAGTGTGCTTCCCCGCACCATTAATTTTGACAACTAAAATTCCTCTACAAGTTTCTAAAATTTTTACTTTGCTTCACATGTGTTATGCGTGAGGAGAAGGAGGGAATCCCAAAACAGAGCCCCTTAGCAAAACTGGCATGTCCCAACAGGACACAAAGTTTTCTTTTTATGTTGTACTGTCTGAAGTTAACTGGGTCTTCTAATTGATAAAATTCTCTGGTTAGGGGACCATTGAAACAATTGATATCCCTGTTTTCTTAGCATGCTTCACTTGGTTGGAACAAGCATCAAAGCCCATCACAGCCTGTACACCTATTACTCTTAAAGATCCTGACGTCGCAGGCAGAGTCAGGCCTTGCCCTGTGGCAATGCCATCAACTCTATTCTCTCCTTTCTGAATGTGGCAGTATTTGCATCGCAACAGAGATCTGGTCAGAGTCATCTTCAGTACCGGGAATGTTCCCACTGTGTCCAGTGTTTCCTTTGGTGGGCCTGCTGAAGTCAGCTTGGGCAACAGCCCCTTCCTTGCCTACAGTGGCAGTTCTCATCACAGCCCTATTGTTGAAATGTCTTGCAAGCCATTCCAGTGAAATGGAAGCTGGGGCTGGAGCTGCAGCTGCAGTCAGCCACTCTCGGGCTGGCATGGACCAATCCCTGAGTCATTTGTAAATTAGAGACTCAACTGCACTTAAATGCTCCTTGTCTTACCTTCACTTCCAATCCCCTGGGGGCTTTGCTTTATGTCCCATTAATGTACTGATCAGGCAAAGTTTTCTTTCCCTTGCTTGAATAATGAACTGGATGGTACTTCCTCGGATTGGACCTTTATCACACTACACATAACAAAAACACCTTAGTTTATGGCCTTTCAATTGCATCCTTCCATCTTTTCTACTGCTAAAACACATTTTTCCTCTATTTTTGTGTTATTTGTTCAGTTCAAATAGAATATGGAAGAGAGGGGAGTTCATACATAGACATACAATGCTGCCTTGGACCAGGGCCTGGAGAGGGAACTGAGCCAATAGCAGACCCCACCAGGGCCTTGTCAAGGGGCTTTGAGGTTTTGCTAGTATCCACTGGGACCAGCACCTGTGACAGGGTTGTGGGGACCCTGGAGCTGAGGGATGGGAGGGACAAGTTGAGCTACTCTTATCTCTGTCTGCAGGTCTGGCCTGGCTTCAGTGGACAGTGGTCATATTAGCACTGACCTGGACAGATTGCAGCCAGATGCCGACAGAGGCAGGCCCTAAGTGCATTTGTTTTAATTATAAAGGCAAAAAAATTAAAAATCATCCTTCTAGTTTTAGTTACATATTATAATTTATATTCCAGAAATATGTGCATTTGCTCCTTCACCACCTGTCAGATGAAGATGTGTGTTTCTCCATCAAGGCCCTCATCTACTGCTCACAGTGTGAGATGGTTAAGACAGACAACATGCCGTGTGGAAACTGAGCCCTGGCGGGGCAAAGGGATTCATTCAGAACCACCGTGCTAGTACATGCTGAAGGACCAACACTGGGCCTCAGGTTTGCCTTTCTCTGAGCCACTGTTTTCCTCTCACACATTTATGCATTTATGCAATATCATTCATTGGTAGAGCAAGCATGGTTTATGGAAGAGAGAGCTTTGATTGGCACCAATATCAAAAGCTAAGTCTTAGATGAATGCTAAGTCCTCTGTTCTCATTTTGAAGAGTATCAAACGCCAGAGCTGTAAGACACACACACACACAGAGTTAATTTCAGTAAGACCAACGCCCTCCCAGGCCTTTTGAGTTCTTTGGCTAACCACACAAGGCAGTCAAATCAACAATGCTGTCTTTCATGCTTGAGCACTGTAGATGGGCCCTCCCTCCTCAGTTGTTCATATCTTCAGTGGAAATGGCTCAGGAAACAGTGAAACTCAGTGCAGCAACCTCCCTGCAGCCCACACGCAGCCCAAGATCAAAATTCTCAGCAATCTCTAAGAAGTTCCTAGGGAAAAAATACAGAGAAAGGGCCTTCCAACTTAGATCCCTAGAAACTAGTCCAGTCCACCCCCGTCCCATGCCATCCATCCATGAGGGCAGTATGGGAGCTTGGCCACACCTGCCTTATCACATCTCCTACAGTACCATCTCCCGTGTGTAGCAGACAAGGTGGGTAGGGGACTGGGCAGAGCTGGGTTAAAACACTGGTCCTTAGCTAAGTTAATTGACTGCTCAGGGCCTCAGGGGAAAAATGGAGCTAATAATGCCTCCTATATGAGTCAACTATTACAAACAACCACAGAATTTCAGTAGCATTCTGTAATAAGTATTTGCACTCGTCTGTGGTCAACTAGCTGGGAACTGGCTGACTGAGGCCAGACTCAACTGAGCATCTCTGCTTCAAGCTATGGGTCCAGCTGGCTCCAGTCTGCTCCCTGTGTCTCATTCTGGGCTCCAGGTAGAAGCAGCAGCACCTCCTGGGAGAAGCCCTTCTCATGGTGAAGGCAGAAGTGCCAGAGAGTATGGTGAACCCCAAAAATCTCTCTTTGTATCACATTTACTATTATCTCATGGGCCAAAGTAAGTCTGATGATCGAGACAAAAGTCAAGGTACAGAGACATATCCCCTAGGGTAAGGAGAGGCACTGAAGAGTCACATGGTAAAGAGCATGGATCTAGGCAGCAGTGAAGAACTGGAGCTGAAAATTCCATCTGCCTCGGTGCTTCACAGGGTTGAAGAGATCAAGTGGAATGATGTATGATACATAGTAAGCATTTAACAATCATCTGTTTCACTCCATTACGTGCATCCCAAGACCATCGTGGTCCTGCTCTTTTTAGGCTATGGTAGACCATCAAATACAGTCTCTATCAATTCCTTCCCTCACTTGACTGGCATGCTTTTCCTTGAATCAAAAAGTAGAGTCTAATTCTCTCCCTTCAAATCTAAGCTGGACTTAGTGACTTTCCTTGACCAACAGAGAGAAGCAGAAACGATGGTTTGAGATTTCTGAGGGTGAGACCTAAAAAGACTTGCTGCCTCTGCCTGAGTCCCTTGGAGTGCTCACCCTAGGGCCACTCCCTTTGGGAGCCCAGTCCCCAAGCTATTAAGAAGCCCAAGCCAAATGGGGGCAGGAAGGGGGACCACATGAACATGTTAAAATGTACAAACCCAGCTGAGCCCCCAACCAACAGCCAGCGTCAAATCATGGCCCCATGAGTGGGCCACTTGAACGTCCAGCCCAGTTGATTCATATAGCCCAGCTGACATTTTGCTGCAACCGCATGGGAGACCCCAAATGAGAGCTGCCCAGCTGAGCCCCAGGCAACCCACAAAACAATGGGAAATAATAATAAATTATTGTTTTAAGTCACTCATTGTGTTTTGGAGCGGTTTATGTTGCAGCAGTAGGTGACCAGATGGCTGGCCAATGCCAATGTCTCCATTGGCCACTGAAGCCATGCAAGACCCTATTGGATAGAAACTCTTCTTATCCCAAAATCCCCAGAGCTCTCCCTTGGTGCTGGCTCTGCATCCCTTTCCAGAGCTGCCAGAGCCCTTTAACAAGGCTTTGGCATAAGCTCAGCTCCTTTTTCAGCCCCTTTTATCACAAAGACAGGGAGGGTGTCCATGGCATGAGAGGAAAAGAGGATTAGTTTGGCAACAACTCAGGGAGAAGTGAACATACTCAGATTCAAGTCCTCCCAGGAGCTAAAATGGGATAGCTGTTTGGAGCTATGATGCATGTTCATTTCCCTGACTCTCCTCCTTCCAGGAGACTAAGAATGAGTCAGACTCAAGATGAATTGAATTGACTCCTAGACTTCCAACTAGTAGACGATCTTTGTCTTTGACCCCAGATTACTTGATGCCATATTCAAGAGGCATCTCAGAATCTGATCCCCCAGAATTCTGTGCTGACCTCTCCTATTTCATAGGCTCCAAGGAACACAGGCCCATGGGTGGCCCACCCAGCCGGAGAGCACCTGCAAGCTGCTGAGGAGGCCCTGGTGGGTCTGGCAGCGCCCCTGAAGCCCCCACCCATTAGCGTGTAGGGATGTCCACAAAAGACAACCAACCTTCTCAGAAATGAAATGCAATTATAACACTTTTATTCAAGTGACGTGCCCCTGTCTGCGTGCTTTGTACGTCTGCTCTGCACAGTAATTTTACAGTAAATAAAGCAGCAGCTCCGTGCTTGAATTCAAGGATATTCAGCTCTTACACATGTCATCCTCTGTTTCAACTCAAGATAATAATTCCCTATGTTGTAGAGGCCTTTGGTCTTCTTTTTGTGTTTATTGATTGCTTCCACTACTTTCTTTGGATTAAACTCATAATTTAAGTACCTAAATTTATGACTATGATTAAGATGGCAGGTCAGTCTTCAACCCTTGATGAGAAATATCATGGAGAGGAAAATAAAACCTGGGTAGCAACACTTCCCCTGCCTTGAGCTCTGCCTGTTTTGGGAGGAATCTGCTCTAGCTTCAGGAATCAATCCCTATCCCAGGAGACATAGAGGATGACATACAATTTCTCTGTTACTTTGGCCACAGTAAGGGCAAATGCTTTTATATAAGAGGTTCCAGGATGAGCCCACTTCTTAGACATCCATCTTGGACATCCACCCATTTCAGCCTGAAAACCTGTCTCAGAAAGCTAACCCAGTTCTGACTGCTCCCAAGCTGTTCCCTAAGGAGTCAATGCTCATCAGGTAAATGCATAACTTGTCACTAGCTATAGCTCTGCTTCCAAGCCCTTCTGTGCCCTGGTAAGCCATGATGGATTATGAGTAGGGACATGCAATTTGGGGATCCCTTTCACTCAGACTGGAGGCAGTATAATTGGCCCAGATCTTGATCTCATTGTCATAGGCTCCTTCCTGATCACTTTTGAATCTTCGTAGTGACAGATTATCTCGTGCCTAGTTGGAAGATACATTTGTCATGCTTTAAGTCATTCATCTCCTGGCACAAGTCATCCCAATGAGCTGTGGTCCAGCAGTGCATAATTGAGGATTGTATTACATCAGAACTAATTCCCCTTGGAATCAGCACACCGTAGTGGAAGAGACATGTTGAGTTTGCTCTAAAAGATAGGCTAACCACATTGTTATATCCATACCTATTAATGCATTTCTGTCTCCCAGCTAAACTCAGTTAAGGTACAGGTTATATTCATTTTTGTATCTTCAGTGTAAATACAAGGCCTACCATATAGTATATATCCAAAGACTATTTTTGAATAAGTGAATGAGTTAAGGAGGAGGAATAATAATGGCTCTTTTCTATGGATTGCTAGATCTCAGAAACAAATATCAGAAAGAAGCATCACTGGTTTGTACAATGCACTCAGACATTTCATTTGAGTTTAGTATCTAGCATTCTTGGCTGGCCAAAACAGCATTGCTGCCAATAGATTATTGATATCCCCAAAGCATGTTTTCTATTTGTTTTCTTCATGCATCCTAGGAAACCACCAACTCCCAGTAGTTCCTGGCTGGGCTAGAATATTTATCTTTGCATTCCTCAAAGTTGATCATGTGAATGTTCATAGTAGAGAAACAGCTTTGGTTCACTGGTAAACCACTCTGAAAGTGGTTCTCCTAAATTTGTTTTTCTCATCTCTACAAGAAATTCACATGC
>CAUYRT010068365.1:0-30935 GCA_963574885.1 Lepilemur ruficaudatus
GTTGGCCAATTAATTTCTTTCTATTATTAGTAGAGACGGGGTCTCGCTCTTGCTCAGGCTGGTTTTGAACTCCTGACCTTGGGCAATCCACCCGCCTCGGCCTCCCAGAGTGCTAGGATTACAGGCGTGAGCCACCGCGCCCGGCCGGTTTCAGAACTTTTTATTGTTCTGGGGTATTCTCTTTGACTAGTTACAATGTTAAATGTTTGCAAAAGAATTCTTTATGTGCTATTTTGAAAAGAAGAGAGGATGTTTCTGCTCATTTTCAGTATATTTTCCATGTAAAAACTTAATGCTAAAACAATCCTTTTCATGGTTTGAGTTGTTCAGGAGTTTGCTGTTCCCTGGAATGTTCCACAGCTACCGATTAGGGCTGGAAGATGTTTTGTTTTTCTGCATTAAGCAGTTGGCCAAGGAAAACATGTGCCCTCCATCCAGACAGAGCCATTTCCAGAGATACTGCTTATATTTGTTAGGATAATACCAGCTTCACTAACATATGAACCTCCACGTTTCAGGGTTTGACACAACAGAAGTTTATTTCTGTGCTATGTAACCATCCAAGGTGAAGGGGTGAGTGGGAACCTGCTTCATGCAGTCCCTGCAGGCTTTGAAGGACCAGGAGCTGCCATCTTCAATACGTTCTTTCCATCATTCCCCTTGACACTGACATTTAACCAGAGGAAAGATGAGAGAAAGGAAGATCATGCGTGGTAGTATCTCACAGGCTGGGTAGTATCTCACAGTTGTGCACATCACTTCTGCTCACATTCTACTGGGCAGAACTTGGCCACACCTAGTGCAGGAAAGGTTGGTACATTTAGTCTGGCTGTTTGCTGAGGAAGTAGAGGAGATTTTGATGCACAGCTTGAACTCTTCAGTTTCACTTTTGGTAATTCCTTGTAGAGACAGTGAAACATATAGACTAAATGACTACGAGAAAGAATGTTTGCATGCAGCAGGTGGGTGGATCCACAGTGGAACCCAGGTATCCTAACCCGTCCCCCTATCTTACAGACCACAGGGATGGCCTTCCCTCTCCAGTCTCATCTGCCACATCATGCTCCAGTCACACTGGACTTCCAGTTCCTCTGGAACTCCAAGCTCAGGGTCTTTGTGTGGGCTCTGACCCCTGCCTGAACACTCATTCTCCTCCTATTTGCCAAGCTATGTCATGACCATCTTTTGGGTCTCAACTTTAGGATTTGTTCCTCAAACACATTTTCGCTGAACTTGAAGCGTAAATTTGGTCCCTGTATTCAGCAGTTTCAGAGAATCCTCTTCCTTTTTCCTTTATAGCAGTGGTTCTCAGTACGAAGTGGGAAGGGGCAATTTTGCCCTCAGAGACATCTTGCACCATCTGGAGATATTTCTGGTGGTCACAACTTGAGAAGAGATGCTACTGGTATCTAGTGGATAGAGGCCAGGGGGGCTGCTAAGCACCCTGCAATACACAGGGCAGCCCCCCAAGACAAAGGATTATCTGGCCCATAATGTCAATCGTGCCAAGTCTGAGGAACCCGGATCAACATGCATCACAACTTGTAAATATGGTTTATGTGTATGTTTGTTTAATGTCTATCTCTCTAGACATTAAAAAGGGATGGTAGCTGTTTGATTTGTCACTGCATTCTCCAGTTATGGCATATAGCATGTCATGTAGTAAGTGCTCAGAAGTCTTGTTCAGTGACTAAAAGAATTCCAAATGTAATTCACTCATATATACTCATTTAAAAGATATTTATTGGATGTCTACTAAGGGTGAGGCACTGGGAAACCAAGATGAATAAACTTTAGGCCTGGTCTCTCTATATATGTATCTTTTTAGCCGTGTTTATTGTATTTATTATGTCCCAGACATTGAATTAAGTTTCTTATACAATTCTCTCATTGATGCTTCACAAAACCCCTATGAAGTAGGTGTACTAATATTATCATCATTTTCCTATATGCAATACCCAGAGACATTAAATTCATTTGCCAAACATTACACAAGAAGCAAGTGGAAGTGCTGGGATGCTACTCTAAACTGAATTAGCTTTTCCCAAACTGCATCATACAGTTAATTGTTTCCAAATTTGCTTTTTGCCAAGACTTTGCACTTTTGTTTTATTGGTTGGTTGTTGTTATTGGCACCTAAAGGCAAAAACCCTGAGAGGCAAGAGGGATAGGAATTATTGTACCCATTTTAAGAATGAAGAAAAGGTGGCTCAGTAAAGACAATTGACCTGCCCAGGAATAGGACATCTAGTAAATGGCAAACAAAACGAGGGAAAAAGATGCCCACGTTCGTCAGCCAAAGACCACTAGGAACACACCTGTGGCCGAACAATCTGGGTTTGCTGGTACTGGTTTCAACAAAGGAGGGCACATATCATGGGAAACCATGGGGGCGTTTCTGCTGGAGAAGCTTAGATTGGGCTGATTTAGATAGTGACCAGGTGGTGTGGGGAGACCTCAAGGAAGCATGGTTTTATTCCTGATTGAGGGCTATTAAGAAGCAGGGCAATTCTATAATTGGATATCTTAATAACTTTTACTTAGGAGATGGGAGGAATGGAGAGAGGATAAAACTGTAAATAAAGAAGGTGCAGCCACTCATTTTAGCTATGATAGGAGAATATCTGATCTTTTTTGTGAGTTTGCACACTATTTTAGAAAGGTCTTGTTTTTGTCTTTCTTCCTCAGGTTTACAGAGTGATCTTGTCTGATACCGACTTTCTGAGAAGTTGTTATTAATAACTAGAGAGTATTGAGGTATACCTGTGAGTGCTATCCAGCTAACATGTGACAGCTGTCAGGGGCTGCTTTTTGCTTTCCCAAAGATCTCAGCACTTCTCATCCAGCGCTCTTCTCACTACTGCACTGCATGACAGCACCCTGCCTGTATGCAGTCTGCTTGTCACTGTGTCGAGGTTTACAGGCTTCCGGGAAAGTCAATATGAGTCAGGGCTGGTGGTGTATACAGCTTACCTCCAGCCTCACTCCCAGACCAACCACACCATACTTCCTCCTCTTCTTTCCATAGTAGATACTCAGTGCTCCCTCTTCTCTATCGAAACTTGCTTCCCTAGAAGATTTGAAACTGATATGCCTTGGCCAGGCATGGTGGCTCACTTCTAGCGCTCTGGAGGCTGAGGGGTGAGGACTGCTTGAGCTCAGGAGTTCAAGGCTGGCCTGAGGAAGAGCGAGACCTCTGTCTCTACTAAAAATAGAAAAAAATTAGCCGGGCATGGTGGTCTATGCCTGTAGTTCTAGCTACTTGGGAGGCTGAGGCAAATGGATCACTTGAGCCCAGGAATTTGAGGTTGCTGTGAGCTAGGCTGACACCACGGCATTCTAGCCCGGGCAACAGAGCAAGATTCTGTCTCAAAACAAAAACAAAACTGATATGCCTTAAATATCAGATACTGATACTGATCAGAATATCAATATATCAGCATCACGGATGGTGCTCCCAGAGACCATTTGTAAGAATAAGACAACAAAGTGCTACGTTTTCTAGAGGATTGTAGAATTTTCATCAGTTTATTTTTTAAGGTTTTTAAAAATTTCATTAGGAAAGTAACATATGCTCACTAAGGGAGAAATAATAGGACAGTAGATTTTTTTTTTTAAAAAAAGTTACTCATAGTCCCACCACCTGACAAAAGACACTGTCAATGTTTTTGAGCATTTTTTTACCAGAATTTTCTCTATGTATGATGTTGTGTGGGATGTGTGTGTATGTTCATTGCTCAGACTCACTACATAGTTTCGTTTTGCTTTTTTTATTAACCATTAGCGTATGAATTGCAAACATGATTTTAATATTTACTTGATATTCCGTCATACGGTTATGCCATAAATTATTTCATATTTTTATTTTTGTGCATTTAAGTTCATTTCTTTTTTTGACAATATGAGCTATCCCATGATAAACATTTTCACACAGGAATCTTGTTGCATGTCTCTGTTTTGTGAGATTAAATTCTTATAGTGGGGTTGATAAATTGAAAGTTTGAAGACTGTTAACATATATTATTCAATTAGCACAGTTATATTTTGAGAATGGAATCCTTAGGCTAAAGGAATGAAGGTCTTTCAGTGGAATTGCAGGTATTGGCCAACTTGTTGGTGAGGGGGAAGAAGGAGTGAAAGCAGTGATGTGAATCATTAGTTTTTCTAGAAAGCACACCAGCTTTCAGAAAAGCTCTGGAGGGAAGTTAGCAGGCCTTCAAGGTAAAAGAGAAGAAACCAAAGATTCACCCTGAAAGCAGTGATCTTGCTTTAATTTAATCCCCATAGAGGGAGAGTAGCTTTGAGCTGCTTGCACAGCTGGAGACTGCAGCCATGGTCCCAGTCCCTCTGAGACTACTGAGGGCAAGAGAGTGACTGGTACCGGTTAGCATTTGCCCAAAACGAGTCACGGGAGAAGAGAACACAGACTGGCATGTCAAATTTAAGCTACAATTGGCACCAGGGCCAAAACTTCCTTTCTCAGCTGCTTCTCATTCCAGACATCTTAATTCCCCCTTGTTTCCTGGGTGAGGCATTAACTATACAGTCCAAGGGAGCTGCTGAGCTCTGTGTGCCACCAGGGGAGAAGAAAGTGGATTCTTTCTTTTCTGGATGGCAGCGCTCTCCCTCATGGCCTATTAAGAATCCTGGAGGCACTTTTTGAAAGCCTGCTGTTGCTTGGAATCAGCCTTTGTATCTTAAAGAAAAGGTGCAAACAAAATGGCATCACTGTCGGAAGGCCACTGTCAAGGGGGAAAGCTGGGAGGACTTGGCACTTCTCAGGAAGCCGGGAGCCACAGGCCAGGCAGGCTATCGACCAGAGACGTGGAGGGATGCGTTCTGCCAAGCCTGTGCTGGGTGAGTCACTGATGCGGAATACTAATAGCTTCTTAGGCAGGGATACAAATCCCTTGGTAGAAGGGTGTTATTGTCGAAATGAGAAAATTGGTTACCAAATGGTATCCTTCAAGGAAGACAAGGAAGGAAGAAGATGAATATTTATTGAGTTTTAATTAAGTACTAGCACCCTGTTTGGTATTGAACTTGCACTTTTTCCTGTATTCCCTAACCTACCCTCTGAGGTTATGCTGCTTGTCGAGGTCACAGAGCTGGCTGGGGCGGCACACAGGATGCAGAAGCAAGGTTGAGGCCTCTATAAATAAATAATGTATTTAGGAATGCATGAAAAATACAAGACCCTAAGATTCTGAGGAAGAAATGATATATAAATTTTAAAAGTTCAGCATTTAGGTATACTATATTGAAGTATACATAACCTTAAAATTCATCCATCATAAGGGTGCTGTACATTGGTTGTAGCAAATGTATAGAATTCTATAGCCACTGCCACAACTCAGTTTTAAAATATTTCTATCCAAGTGTACTTCTTTTTAAAAAATAAGGCGATGTCTGAAAATGTGGATAGAGAAAATAATGTAATTGCCTATATTAACTTTTCTAGATTCTAGAGGGGGAAGATTCCAGGGAGCAGGGATTCACTACAGCTTCTTAGAGCAACCCAAAGAAAGGTGAGATTTCCAGAAGGGTGATTCTAAAAATCAGTGAGGACCCATATGGTACCACTCGATGGGCTGTGAAATAAACTGTATAGGGGTCTCCTGGTACTGGTTAAGTGTATGTTCAACATTAACACTGTCAGTGTCTTCTGCAGTAGATTCTAAGCTACCTGAAGGTACAGGATCCATGCCCCTACCTTTTCAGTAATAAAGAATTCACTTAGACGGCGGGGCGCAGTGGCTCACGCCTGTAATCCTAGCACTCAGGGAGGCTGAGGTGGGAAGATTGTTTGCGGTCAGGAATTTGAGAGCAGCCTCACCAAGAGTGAGACTCCGTCTCTACTAAAAATAGAGAAAATTAACCAGGCATGGTGGTGCATGCCTGTAGTCCCAGCTACTCAGAAGGCTGAGGCAGGAGGATCGCTTGAGCCCAAGAGTTTGAGGTTGCTGTGAGCTAGGCTGATACCATGGCACTCAAGCCTAGGCGACAGAGTGAGACTCTGTCTCAAAAAAAAAAGAAAAAAAATTAACTTAGATTTCATTTCAATTCTAGTTCACCTAGAGAACTGGAAAGATATGACGATTACTACATATTGTATCACATTGAAATTTTGCTAGAAGAGGACTAGAGAAAGAAGATTGATTGCAAAGTGCTAGAACCCATTGCTATCTAAAGGATGAAAATCCAGACAAGAATATGAAGTATCTCTGAATTTTTGATGTAGTTACAAGATACAAGGATGAGGAGTTGTTAATGGGGTTGGGGAGTGGGAGTTGTTCAAGGAGTTTTCGGTTATTAAAAAAAGCTTCAAAAAGTCACACATGTAGCATAGGGACCCCTAAATTTCTAGGTTATTTAGAAATTACTTATCTTCCCCACCTCCTTAATCCTAGAAATCCTAAAACTTTCCTAGGAATACCTGGTATTCAACAATAGCTGTAAGCATTGACCCTGAATTTTCATTTGATTCAATTTCATATAACTCCAGACCTCACTTTTTTGATATTTAAAAATGTATAATATGTTGCCTAAAAAATGACTTTCTCATGTGACATTTGCAAATGTTTTATCCATAGCAGTTAGATTTTCTTTTGGCCGCCATTTAATTGTATGTGTTAACTAAATAGATGTCTGGAGCTTTATTTTAAACGTGAACTTGGATGCTGGTAATTATTTAACCTTTGGAGCTCTTATTGTGATGTATTTCTTAATCTTCTTGTACCCTCTATATTCTATGTGCTAGACTCCTCAGCTGACTCATATTTAAATAACTGTGAATCTTGACAAAATTCCTCCCATTGTTATTTTGCTCATGTTCTAGAGAATATTGCTCACTTATCAAAGTTATTATTATTTTTTCTTAATGTCCTCTGGAAGCAAATGTAACTGCTTTTGATTTCTTTATTTGCTTGCTTGATTGTTTATTCAGAGCAAGGGGGAGCCTGCAGTCTGGATGACGATTTAGGAGGAGAATTATCTCCAATTATCTTTCTGAGGATCTGTGTCTCTTCTTCATTTGGCATTTCCTAGAATTTCTTAACTTATAAAGAAATAAGGACCACTTGGGAGTCACAACAGGACCACTGCTAACCAGTTTTTCACTTTGGTGGCAAAGGTAGGGCAAGGGGTTAGCACTGATAGGCAATGAGAAGCGCAGTGCTTTTCTCTCCGCAGGACTGGCCAGGGGTTCTCTTTCTCCTTTCTGCCTATAGCAAAACAATTTGTTCTATACCAACTTGGGATGCAAGTTCAGATGTAACTATAACAGTGATTTGTATTGATTAACCTCTCTCCTGGGAGCTGGAGATGATACCAGATCCCACTGGACACCTGGTGTGGCTTGGAGATCTTTAGCAGAGTGGCAGAGGGGAAACAGGGCTGAATGACACACTATCAATGCTTCCTGTAACCCTCGAGCTTTCATCCAATTGGCAAGGCCAAGATCTCGACTGGAGAAACCTGACCGTCATCATTAATCTCAGTGGTTTTTCATGACCTCTTTGATTACACTTCTTCCCCCCACTCTAATTCGTACTTTATTTATTTGGATCTCAGGTGCATAGAGTTTCGATGGACATGCTTCTCAGTTCCTGGAACACTATCATCACAGTTACCTTTCTTCTTGCTTTATTTTTATTTCTTCTTTCATGCCTTATGCTCACTCCCATTCTTTATCCACAGCCCTACACCTCCCCAGGCACCCTCTCTAATGTGTTAGATATATATCCTTGAGGATGTATGTATTCTTGGAAAATATAGCATGTGTGCATATTTTTAAAGTTGGCACATATGGTGTTGCACTACAGCCTTTATTCTGATTTTTACTTTTTTATTACTCAACACTAACTTTTTGAGACTTAGCCATGTTGTTCTATGCACATCTAGTTCATCACTTCTAATTCCAGCAGAGTATTTCACAGTTAGAATCTATGTTTGATTTTTCCATTTCCTTAGTGATGAATAAGCCAGGCTGCCTCCAGTAGCCTTGACTCCTTTTGGACCTGGACAAAGATTTCTTTAGGAAATACATGTAGGAGTGGGAGTGCTGGAATTTCCAGGACACACACCTTTATCTTTACTATTTACAACAAGATTTATTTCTAAAATGGTCACTAGGCTCACAGTTCCAGTAGCAGGGCATGAAGTTTCCCATTTTTGCACCGCCTTGCCAATGATTGGTATCATCTGACTTTCTAATTTTTACTAATGTGATGAATATAAAGTGGCTGGTCATTTGTCATTTTGACTTTCATTTCTCTGATTGTTGGTAATGTTACCTTTGGCTTTTTCCTTTTGTGAATTATATATTCATATTTTTTGCTCAATTTTTGTCTTTATTAGTGTTTTTGCCATTTTCATCAAACTACGTTTTGTTAGAAAATTTATATTAATAAGTATGATTAATTGGTTTTCATCTTTTAGTGTGCCTCTATGTCTACCTACCTTTGTGCCTGCTGTCTGTGGCTTCCTACTCGCTCTTCTAATCAGTGAGTTAGTATAATTCCAGCTAAAATGAGCCTGGTATATCCGTTGGTCTGTATGGTTACTATCTAGGAAACACAGCATTTCCATTAGCCTTTTTAAATGCTTGAGGATAGAACACTGATGACGCACCTCTGAGAATTCCTAGGAATCTGCTTGGTAATTATGGAGTTAATTCCCTAAGAGAAATGAAAACAAAACTCTTCCTAAAACCTAGAGTATTTTTTCCTGGATTTAGGACTGAACATCTGACCGAATGAAGCAGTACTACTCTGTAAAGAAAGGCCTTATAAATCTACACTGAATGTCTATAAAGTAAGCAATGCTGTTAGAATAAGATGTGTAAGCCCTCCTTTGTGCTTTGTGTTCCTCTCAAAAAAATTCATTTATTTAAGAATATTTATTAAGAAGAATCTGATTTGGATTCTGCCTTTAGTTATAGTTTAGTTATCATTCAAAATTTACACCTTTGGAGGTAGCATCTTTCTTCCAATGATGCTATACTTGTTCAAAATATTGCAGGACTCCTACTATTTTATAGTTATAAAAAATCCAAGTGATTCTAATTAGGTCACCAGCTTGGAACTAAGAGTTCTGAATTACTGTTCAAGAGAGCTGAGTTGAAATCTAGCTTTACCACTATCATCTGTGTGACACTGTACAAGATATTTAGCATCTCTGAATCTCAGGTTTCTCAGGCAATAATCATGCCTCACTCACAGGATTGGTAAGAAAGACAAATGAGAGAAGATAGGTAAAAGCCCAGTGAAGAGTACATAATTAATACTTGAAAATATTAAAAATATTGCTTGTGTCATTTGAAAATCATAATGAGCTTCATTGAATGGCCCTAGTCTGGGTTCTAAAATCCAGGAAGACAGAAGGCACATGAGTATTACAAGACTTTGTTCTTGGTGTTTAGGCATGTATTGGTCAGATTTCATAATTGCCATCTTTTTTCCCTCAAAGTTTTCTGACAGTGCCATCTGTCTGTGTGGTAGCATGGTGGTTACAGTTTGACCTGAGGGATTCCAGAAATCTACCAGGAAGAGGGCTCTCTTTCTGAAGTAAGACCATCCAAAGTAGCAGTCCCTGACCATGGCACCTATGGCTGATAGAAACTGAAAGGTCCACCTTGGATCCTAGGGACAGATTTGTACCCTGCCACTACCATTCAGATAAAGCAATTGTGGACTTTTGAAAAGTAACTGTCATTGCTATTTTTCTTATCTGTGCTGACAATAATCTGGAAAGACAATCCCAAATGCCATTATCCTGAATGTTCAAATCCTAAAAGATCAAAATCTCTAAAGATCAAAATCCTTAAAGTCTAAATGCCTGAAGTCTAAAATCCTAACATTTAAAATCCACAAAATCACAATCCAAAAATACTAAAATCCTGAATATTGAAATTCTGAAAGCCAAATTCTAGGGATGGGATTAGTGCATTTTTGGTTGATACAGGATACTTGCATCATGTTAGTTGCATCATGTTTGGTGGAACTATTGCCGTTGTCTTTATTTGGAAATTAAGTATGGTTTAAGGAGATATGTATGGGTGCCAAGTTGATAAGGCGTAGATTTGTGGACTTAATTTTTAGATGTCAATTTGACTGGATTAAAAAATATCTAGTAAAGCATTATTTTGAGTGTGTCTGTGAGAGTGTGAGCTTGAGTGGACTAGATGGGGAAGATCTCTCCTCAATGTTGATAGGCACCATTGGGAAAGAACAAACACAGAAGCAAATTGGTCTTTCTCTGACAGCTGGAACAGACTTTTCTCCTGCTGCCTTGGACACCAGAAATTTGACTTTACAAAAGTGCAATATCACAACACTGACTTTGTGTGTAAAAAGTGTACATGTATATATAAGAATGTTGAAACTTCCGCAATAAATGAAGAGATGTCCTTTTTGTACATCTGAATTTATGAAGGATAAAATTTCTTGAGATCTCAACCCTTTGGGTGACTGCATATGTGACGGTGACCCATCATGGTTTTTGATCTGTCTTGTCAAAAGACAGGTTGTCTGTCATTGTATTTCACATGATCACAGTTATAAAGCTGAGTCCACACAATTACTAATCGTAGTGATTTTCATTTATGCATTCACCTTATGACCTATTACTTTATGAATATGGTTTGTTTTCGTATAACTCTTATATCCTTGCAACTGTCATTAGTATATCTGAGTGTTTATGCTTGCCAAAATATGTATGTTATTATTGCCTATTTTATTGTATAAAGCAGTCTATGGGAAATTTTCTGTTGTGTTTCTATACGTGTCTCAAATAAATTTCCTTTAAAGATGTAAATCAATGTCTTTTAAGGAATTTTTTTAGAATTATTTTTCCCAGAATTATATTTTTGGAATTTTGATCTTTTGGCATTTCAACATTCAGGATCATGCTCTTTAGGATTGTATTTTTCAGGATTATGGCCCAAACCTATTTTTTGTTTAAGCTCTTCTATAGTCACATTCATCTTTTGGGTTTTAAGAACACAGTGGAATAGATCCAGGTTTAAATTTGCGTTCTCATTTTCACTAGCCACATGACCTTGAACAAATCATTTAATCTTTTCGAGCCCCCATTTCCTCATTTATAAAATGAAAAAAATATATACTGTTATGAGGATTAAATGGAGTAATACAAGTAAACCCCAAGCACTTTGTCAGGCATGTTGTAGGTCCTCAGTAAATGTTACTTCCTTTCTGATTCACAAGAAAAAGTGGCTTGCTCTGTGAGTTGAAAGCAACCTGTGTCAGTGTGTGATTCCATTTTGGGCACCCTCCTCTGATTCCTATCAGGAACTCTAAGCTGCATTCTTATTTTGACAGATGCTAGACTTTCTGTTTGCAAGACTCCGTCCTGTGACTGTGCTGGGTATGTAAATGAAGCCTTCCCAAGAGCTGCTGAATGTCAGAAAGATGGCACTTCCGCCAAAAACTATTGATGTGCTGTTGCCACTGCTGCTCAAGCTCTCAAGAGTACCTTTTAAGATTTTAAAACCAGAGAGCTTCAAGGGCTTGCCAAGGCAGAGCTCACTCTTTCTCATTGCAGCTTGAGGGAAATGACTGGAGATGAAGTTGAGTGACGTACTTATGGGCTCTGGGATGCAGACCTGGGCTTGGGGTTCTACTACCATGGGATTAGAACACATGGTTTTGAGGGAGGAGAATAAATGGCAACTTGGGGAGAGGGAAGTTAATTCGCTGATTAGGCATGATGTGAAAAAGTGGCCTACTTTGCCAGTATTGAGGGGCCCTTTCTGCTTGATTTGCCTGGGATCCATTTGCCAGGCCAGAACATCCACAGCTAGGGCATGGCCTGAGGGTGGAAAGGAGCAAAGTGAGTCCTGAATAAAGGAATATGGTGCACTGGGTTTAGCTGGATAGTAAAAGTATTTACTCAGGTCTGCAGAAAGCAGAAATCTGTAAATAGACCACAAAGTCAGGAGCTGGGAAATTCAGGAACTTTATGGTCTATCTACAAATCTCTTGTGTACCTGTTACCTGACATCTAGCATTATTCTCAAGCTTTGGCTTGGGCATTGCCCTTGGCTACTCTAAGACTGTGAACCATGCATGAATGTCAGAATCTGGCAATACTACTACTAGTACTACTAATTATTGGGCAGGGTTCTCCAGAGAAACAGAACTAATAGGAGATTATATATATATGTGTATATATATGTATGTATACACACATATACATACATGCATTACATTACAGGGTTGGGGATATATACTCCACATATATGTATGAGGAGATTTATCATGGAAATTGAATCACATGATTATGGAAGCCAAGAAGTCCCACCATCTGCTGTCTGAAAGCTGGAGAACCCAGAAAGCCAGTCAGTGTTGTAATTCAGTCTGAGTTCAGACCCTGAGAACCAAAGGGGCTGATGGTGTAAGTCCCAGTCTGAGTCTGAAGGTCTGAGAACTAGGAGATCCAATGTCTGAGGACAGGAGAAGATGGATGTCTTAGCTCAAGAAGAAAGAAAAATTCACCATATTGGTGAGGGCAGATCTTTACTCAATCTACTGATTCAAATGCCAATCTCTTTTGGAAACGCTCTCATGGACACACCCAGAAATAATGTTTTACCAGCTATCTGGGCATCCATTAGCTCAAGCAAGTTGACACAGAAAACTAATCTTTGCAAGTATTATAATAGTCATTATTATTTAAAAATATGATACAGGCTACATTGTATGTAAGTAGGTCTTATAGCTTGAAAGAATCAGACAGAATGGTGACACTTGCTTCAACATATATTTCTGACTCTTGGCTAGTGTGTTGGTTAGTTATTGCTGTGTAATAAACAACTACAAAAATTTCAGTTGTATACAATAAACATTTATTTAATTCATATTTCTGCGGGCTTATTGGGTTGTCTCTGCTCACATTGAGGGTCCAGGTTGCTCAGATCTGCTGCATGTGTTTCATTCTGAGGTTCAGAATGAAGGGACAGCACCTACCTGGAGAATACTCTTTTCATGGAAATGAAAGAGATCCAAAAGGGCAAGTAGGAATATGTGAGGTCTCTCAAGGTCTAGGCTTGGAACTGGCACACCATCTCTCCTGCCCGTAGTTAGCCAACAAAAGTCACAAGATCAAGCCCAAAGGCAAGAGTTGGGAAGATATCCTCCATCAATGGAGGCAGGAGGAAATTTCTTTTTTCAAAGTCTCATGGCATAGGGCATGGACATAGGGAGAGTGAAGAATTATGGCCAGTAATTCCAGCTGGGAATTAACAAGGAGATCTACATTTATAAAAGTTTATTTTATTAAATGTCATCCCTATTTATTTACTTTGCAGGTTACTTTGTGCTTTGCAGTACTGCATCAAGGGCTAATGTTTCCCTCAAAATGCACATATATGCCAAACACAATGGGATGTG
This sequence comes from Lepilemur ruficaudatus, assembly GCA_963574885.1. Taxonomy (NCBI): domain Eukaryota; kingdom Metazoa; phylum Chordata; class Mammalia; order Primates; family Lepilemuridae; genus Lepilemur; species Lepilemur ruficaudatus. The sequence goes on from CAUYRT010068365.1 coordinate 13,410, forward strand.
AAATATTTTTACATGTGCTATTTCTCTGTTCCAACTGACATTCATTGAGATAATCCAAGAACTGAAATTAAAGTGTGAAGTTCACCGAGTTTGTCTTTTAAAAATGTTTTGTTGTTGAAGAATAATATGCATTTCAAAAAGTACACAAATTATAAGGGTATACCTTACAAATATCTTAAAAAGATATATCTTACAAATATCTTACAAAGGAATTCTTACAAATTGACCAGGGCAGTGTAATCAGCACCAAGATTAGTTGACACAATATGACCACTCTCCCAGAAGTCCATTCTGTGCTACCTTCCAATAATTATCTCCTAAGGGTAGCCACTCTCCTGGCTTCTAACACTATTAATGAGATTTATGACTTTATATAAATTAATTGAATCACATTGCCAGATTCTGTCTTTTGAGTGTAGAATGTCTACTTTATGTTGCATCTTCATTCTCAGAAGTTCTCCCTTCCTATGTTTTTCCATAGAACCCTCTACTTTTCATATCCCCCTTGTTAAGGGATTTCATATCTCATTGGTACTTTGACTGATATATGCCAGTGTGCTAGCATTTTACAATTATTTTATCTCTAAATACCAATAGTAGGTCTGTCCCCTGCTATAGATATTGTGGGCAATGTTGTGACAGGGGGTGAGGCAGTTCTTCAGATCTTCTATGTCTTCACCAATTTTTATCTAGTTATTCTAGATATTTATCTAGTTATCTAATTTATCTAGTTATTATATCATTTTTGAGAGAGGTATGTTAAAATCTCCAGCTATAATTGTGGATTTATCTATCTCCCTTTAGTTCTGTATATACTAAAGTTTCACATACTTTGAATTTTTGTTTTCAGATGTATATACCTTTGTAATTGTTATATCTTCCTGAAATATTGATCCTTGTATTATGTTAAAGGGTCTCTCTTTGTCTCCAACATACTGACCTGTTTTGGGGGAACTGAGATGATACCAGGAATGTGGAGGTTGGTGTCATAGTAATGTGTTCTTTCCTCAGGACCATGACCCTGACCAGGGAGGGAATCTTTGTTAGATGAACCTTTGTACAGGTCAGGATCCTGGAAGAAAATAGATGACATACTTGAAAATTTTAGGCACTGAGAGTTTAATTGAGGAACTACTTACAAAGTGTGGGTGGAGTTCAGACAACCAACAAAGAATGGGGAAATCCCTGGAAGTTGTCGATAAATGGCAGCTATTAATTCCCCTAGGCCTAAAGAGGGAAGGGGGGGAGAGTCTTACCAGGGTCCCTTGAGAGCAGGGGTGATGGGGGAGCAGCTGCCCAGTGGAGCTGTGGCTGCTGCGAAGTCACCATGCAAGCACTGTGGTGTAGTAAGAAAGGTGTGGGGGAAGGATTGGAGTGGGGAATAAATATCTTCTGCCCACCCTTTGCATTGGCTAAATCCAACCAGAGGGGTGGGAGTACGGGTGATGCAGACTGTAGGGTCCGGCCTTCCAGGGCACAGAACAGGGCAGAGAGGGGTGAAAACTGGATCTTAGGGTTGAGAGAGACAGAGAGAAACCAGCAAAAGTCTCACTCTGAGGTCCAGCAGGGATCCTACAATGACCCTGGAAGGGAGTGTAGAGTGTGGCATTGAGGAGTCCAGCTTCCAGAGCCAGGCTGGCCATGTCCAAACTCTGCCTCTGCCACTTACTGGCTGTGTTACTAGTGACTTACCCTATTGATAATTCCATTCCTCACCCACACAATGAACATAAGAATAATATCTGCCTCATGGGGTTGTTCAGTGAAGATAAAATGAGCAAATGTAGGTAAAACCCTCAGCAGAGTGCCGGGCACATAGCAAGCAATACAGAGGTGATATTTTTATTTTATAGTTCAATGGTCTGGAGATCTTGCTTTTATAAGCTCTCTAGCATCTGGGAAATATTGCTTTGGTGTTTCAGTAACTTTGAAGTGAATATAGAGGAGATGACTAGTTGATAGGATTCTAGTGTATGGATGGAAGAGAGAAAATCTCAGCCCTAGGGGTCAGTGAACAGGCAGGGACATGGAGTACAAGGCAAGAACAAGGGACATTTGCCTTTTGTCAGAAAAAGGCCTAAGTATTTTATCTACTTCATATTTTTCTGGGTGTATATGTGTGTACATATATGATGATGCTAACATGATAATTCCATGGGTTCTAATTATAGACATTGGAAAACCAACAAAATGAGGGGAAAGGTTGAAAAGTGATTTGTTTTTATACAAGTAATTGCCATCATTCGTGTGTATTAAAAATCATTTAAGTAAAATTGTCAAGCAGCATAATATGATTATGGTTAGCATTGGTTGTGTTATTTCATTACGGTTAGAAACTCAGCTCATTTTTACCCAGCTTTCAAATTTTGTTGTCCATATCGGGTAACAATCAACAGACATTTCACAAAACATAAAACAGAAGTGTATTCTTTTACTATCTCTGTCACTGAGTGAATGGGTAACTTAGAGAAAGTTCTTAGTAAATCTCCCTGCAGATCTTGCTGAAGCATTTTGAGATCCTTGGAAGAGAGTTTCCTTTTTTACCACTGGGGGATCTTGGAGTTCCAAAGAATGGTATTAACAATGGAAGAGGAGGAGGAGGAGGAGGAGGAGGAGGAGGAGGAGGAGGAGGAGGAGGAGGAGGAGGACGATGACGACGACGCTGGCCGCAGAACCGGGCTCAGTGAATATTCATGGATTAATAGATTGAGCAACCCTGCAAGACTCATGTCCATGGTTTGCTGTCTTTAAAATGCCCTTTGTACTTATGTCAAAATGGTGGTGTATCGGGGAAACATCAGCCTCTCTCTGGAATTTCCTTATCATTCTTACTTGCCTGCACCCTGATATCACTGATGTCTTCCCAGTAAGTGGTTCTCATGAACTGTTATGGCTTATAAGTCCCAATGCCCCTCAGAAAAGTTTCTCTTGTCAGTTAGGAATATGTACAGCTGAAAATAAAAGAAAGTCCACCTGAAAGAAGTTTAAACAAGGGGTTTGTTTTGCTAATTTAATAAAAAGCACAGAGGCAGGCAATCCGAGGCTGGTGCGGCCGCCCGTGGATGCCTGTGGGGCCTTGGGCTCCGTCTTTCCATTCTCCATCCCCACTGGGTAGCCAGCTCTTCGTTCTCATGCTTGTCGCCTCAGGATCACAGATGGTGACTGCATCTCTAGGCCTCACGATCACATTATGTGCAGAAAGAACAGTGAGTGGTGGAGGAGTGTCTTTTTTAGCAAGGCTTTGCTTTTTTATCCAGGAAGAGGCACTTGCCTCAAGGACTTTTGCATATGGTTCCTTGGCCTTTCATGTGTCATTTGACTGCCACTGTCTATAAGGGAGGTTGGGAAGTGACATAGTTTTAGATGGCTATATTACTACCCTGAACAAATCAGGATACTAAGAAAGAAGTGGGGGCGGGAGTGGGCAGAAGGAGGGGAGGCATGGCTATTGGGCAGACCATTAACAGTGTCTATGTCAGGAATTCACCTGCCATGTCATTTTAGTGGTGGGTTCTCTCTCTATTTTTGCTCAGCTTTCAAAGTCTAGTCTGTTGTCCATATTGGATGACAATTAATATAAGTTTTTTTTTTAAAGTAAAATATATGTGTATTCTATTACTGCTTCTTTGCTGAGTGAGTGGGCTTGTCCTGCTTAGACATATCCTAGAGACAGCTTTGCTTCATGCACGTGCAGACATGACTAAGCCACACCTGGTTCCTGCTCTCAGAGCTTATAACCCAGTGGGTCGCTTCAGCAAAGGGTCCTGGAGGTAAGCTAGACTCTCTGCTTCTCTTTTATCTGTCTTTAAGAATAATGGAGTTCTTGAGTATGAGATAGTCATTTGTTTTGTAGTGTCAGAGACTATGACGGGGGTGCATGCTGCATCTTGCAAGTGAAAATCAACCTTCCTATTGTTGCAGAGGGAAAAATAAACAGAATTATTAGTTTAATAGTTGGTGGCTTTGCTAATGGGAGTATAAATCCTGGCCAGATAAAGTTTCACTGTGTTGTTTGCCTGGACTTAGCCTCTGTCCTAAGGGTATCATTCCTGAGTTTTCTCCCCTTTCTAGCCTAACAGCTCACAAACATACCACTCTTCTCATTAAACCAGCATAACAGAGTAGAGTGAGAGAAATGATGCCATCATAACATCATCAACTTGGATTTGAAGAGCCCCTTGGATTTCATAGCCTTTTCTGCATGCATCACTTTTTTTTTCAGAATTTTTTTTGCACAAATTTTCATTTATAAAAATGGTTCTTATCCAAGTATACATATAGAAACTATCTAGGCCCCAGCCTACAGAGATTCTGATTTAGAAGAACTGGATTGGGACCCATAGTTGTTTGGAAAAATGCTAGTATCTGATTTTATTTTTTATTTTTTTAAAAAATTTTATTTATTTATTTAATTTCAGAATATTACGGGAATACAAACATTTTGGTTAAATTGCTTTTGTACTGTTTGAGTCAACGTTATAAGTGTGCCCATCAACCAGATAGTGTGCATTGTACCCATTAGGAGTTATTTCCATATGTGCACATAAGTGTTGATTGATTAGTTCCAATTTAAAGGTGAGTACATGTAGTGTTTGTTTTTCCATTCTTGTGATACTTCACTTAGAAGAATGGTCTCTAGTTTCATCCAGTTTAACACAAGAGGTATTAGTTCACCATTTTTTATGGCTGAGTAGTACTCTATGGTGTACATATATCATGTTTTATTAATCCACTCATGTATTGATGGGTACTTGGGTTGTTTCCACATCTTTTCAATTGTGTTGCTATGAACATTTGAGTGAAGGTTTTTTTATTTTTGTTTTTGTTTTTAATAGAATGCCTTTTTTTCCTTTGGGTAAATACTCAATGGTGGGATTGCCGGATCATATGATAATCCTACTTTTATTTCTTTGAGGTATCTCCATATTCCTTTCCACATAGGTTGTACTAGTTTGCAGTCCCACCAGCAGTGTAGGAGTGTTCCTATCTCTCTGCATCCAAGCCAACATTTCTTGTTTTGGGACTTTTTGATAAATATCATTCTCACTGGAGTTAAGTGATATCTCATCGTTGTTTTGATTTGTATTTCCCTAATCTGATTTCCACAGTCCCTGGGAAGAGGGTGAGGTACAGTACTAGGAGGAACAAGTTTCATTCATTCTCTTTGTAAATAAGCAGACTAATGCTGAAAGAGAATTTGGTTAAAGTCACTTAATAGGCACTTGCCCAACTTCTGACCCTAACCTATGAAACCAGAAAATTCACTAATGGAACCAGCTCCTGCTTAATCTAGAAAGTCACAAATGCTAGCTTTGTAGCAATTTTGGTGATTTGGTGATTACCTCCCACTTTATTCACCTTTTCTCTCTGAGTTCCTGTCCATTACTCTACTCTGCGTATCTTCCTTATTTGACAATATTTGGGACCATTCTCAATTCTCTTGGGTTCCAACATCATTGCTGATTGGATGTGCCCCCACTCGTTGCCCTGGTGAACTCCACTCCCACTCACGGTGTCCCAGGCCACCTTGTGCCACCTACTGTGGGGGAGCAGATCATGCTACTTCCTTCATATCAACTTGCTTCATCATCTTTATACAATTTTACCATCCACCATGCCATTCTGTTTAGAATAAAACCATAGCCAGAGTACTCCTTCTCTTCCAACATTTAATTATCTATAACAAAGACTAACTTATCAGACTGGCAAAGCATCTTACATTCAGCTGGTCCACCGTGGCACCTCTTCCAACTCCAAATCAGGAAGCCAGATTCATTCTCTTGTTTTCTTGCTATTCTCGCAGTTGCACGAATAGCTTTCTTTCCCTTTCTTATCATTCTGATAGTTCTCAAGATTTACATGAGCTCTGTTCCCTGTTCTCCATTCGTTTCTTATCTGGAAAACCTATGTAGCTCCTTGACTTCTGTTCTCCTACGCTCCTCTGTCAGGAGCCTAGATGGTCAGTTTTAGCTAATTCTTTCCTACTACCCTGGACCTATTTTCTATCTGTCCTCCAGTGCTCCTGTCACTGGCAATAACATTCCTGGACCTTCTTATCTAATTTTTAATTTCTCTATTGTGCTTCCTCAACAAAGTTGTCTTATAGTGAGGTAAGAAACCTAGGAAAGGAAAAAGTTCCAGACAATAGCAGACACTCGCTGCGTCTGTATTTGTGATCACATCTCTGCCTGCCAGCTGTCCCACAACTTCCCTGCAGACCGCAGCTTCCTTAACAGGGGGCCCCATGCCCTATTTCTGCACCAGGTTACTGGTGGCATCTCTCCCTCAGCTGTTCTCCAGCTGCTAAGAATGAATTAAGAACAAGTGGCTAGCTTCCTTGGCCCAGAGCCAGGAGATAGAAAGGTTTAACAAAAAATTAAAATCCTTTATAGAATTTCAAAGTTAAAATCATCCCTGACTCCAAGTTATATGGAAGAGAAACATGCCGTGCTATATCTAATAGCTAATGTGAGAAAGAAATTGGATGACTGTGAAAAGGCCAAGAATGGCAGCCTGGTAGAACAAGCACACACTGGACACTGGACTCTAGAATTCATGCTCCAGTCTGGTTCTGCTGCTAACCAACTAGTGTGATTTGGAGCACAAATCTGAATTGTGTAACTGGTCTAGTTATCAGAGTTGTTCCAGCTTTAAGATGCTAAAAAAGGGAAGCAGCTCTATTATTCCATCTCCCTCTAGAAAATTAGCTATGCCTGTTTTATTTTCCTCTGAGTCTAATTCCCAAAGTGTATTTATAAGTAAGAATCATTTTCCCGGATTATTCCCAAGGGTTCAAACTGGAAACCATTCATTATCTTCTCTCTCTTTCTTTCTCCCCCTTCAGCTTTACTGAGGTGTAATTGACAAATAAAAATTGTATATATTTAATGCGTACCATGTGATGCTTTGGTATACATATGCATTGTGAAATCACTGCCACAGTCAAATTAATTAACACATCCGTCACCTCGCGTAGTTACCTTTTTTTGTGCATGTGATGAGAACACTTAAGATCTGCCCTCCTAGAAAATTTCAAGTATACAGTTCAGTATTACTGAGTCACCATGCTGCACATCAGTCCTGCTTCATACCTTGTCTCTTGTGAACACAAGGCCTGTGTCCTCCATTCTTGTGCATTGCTCTAGCACAGTGCAGTGCTTCTCAAATTTGAGTGTGCCTCAGAGTCACCCAGAAACTTATTAAGACATAAATTGCTATGTCCCGCCCCTAGAGTTTCTGTTTCAGAAGGTCTGGGATGAGGCCTGAAAATTTGCATTTCTAGCAGGTCTCTGGGTCATGCTGATGCTATGGTCCAGGGGGGCCATACTTCTATAACCCTGGTAGTGGAAAGAAGAGAGGTTTTTATTTTATTTTTTTTATCTTAGCTTTTGTTTTTATCTATTGAGTCAGTGAATTTGAAATCTGTATTGTTTTTTACTTAATTTTTTTGAGACAGAGTCTCACTCTGTCCCACCTGGCTAGAGTGTGGTGGCTTCATCATAGCTCACAGCAACCTCAAACTCCTGGGTTCAAGTGATCCTCCTGCCTCAGCCTCCCAGAGTGCTAAGATTACCAGTGTGAACCGCTGCACCTGGCAAGAACAGAGGTTTTGCACACAGACATGAGTTCAAATTTGGGTTCTCTCATTTACTGTCTGTGTGACTTTGTGCAATTTATTTCATCAGTCTAAGTCTTGGTTTTCTCGCCCACAAAATGGAACAAAAATACTTTATTTCCTATGGTAACTACTGCTGTGTACCAGTGCCCGGAATTTTGCCAAAATTCATTTCCTATTCTCTTGTTCTTTTCCACCTCCACTTGAAATCTTCCGGGAAAATACTCAAATCACTGATTATCATGTACATGGTAGGCATAATCTCGCAAGCAGAATATTTCGGAGAAATAAACTCCTATTCTAATAGTCTTTGAAAGGACATAATTTTAGTGAGTTTAAAAAAAGCCTTTCTGCACACTCAAGAAAGTGGGAAGAAAGGAATCTTCCCACTTAAAACTCTCAAATATTTTTCAGTTACAGCATATGTGGCTCAGATACATCAGCAGTTGTTATATACATAGGATTCTAAGAGAATTAGATCAGGTTTAAGGCATACAATTTAAAAAAATTTTTTTGAGGTAAAATATACATATGTAGTTTCCATCTTTACCATTTTTAAGAGTACAGATCAGTCATAACAAATATACTTATATTCTTTTTTCCCCTTCCTCCTTCCCTCCTCTTCCCCTTCCCTAGCTTCTGATAACCACCAATCTAGTCTTTATTTTCATGAGATATACTGTTTTTAGGTCCTGCTTATGAGTGAGAACATGTAATATCTGTCTTTCTGTGCTTGGCTTATTTCACTTAAAATAGTGGCCCCCAGTTTCATTCGTGATGCTGCAAATGATAGGATTTCATTCTTTTTATGGCTGAATGATATTCTATTGTGTATATGTAACACATTTTCTTTACCCATTCATCTGTTGATGGGCAGTTAGGTTGTCTCCGTATTTCGGCTATTGTGAATATTGCTGCAATAAACATGGGAGTGCAGATATCTCTTTGATATATTGATTTCCTTTCTTTTGAATATATGCCCAGTAGTGGAATTACTAGATGACATGTTAGTTCTATTTTTCGTTTTTTGAGGAACCTCCATACTGTTCTCCATTGTGGCTGTACTAATTTACATTCCCACCAATAGTGTATGAGGGTTCCCCTTTCTCTACATCCTCGCCAAGATCTGTTATTGCCTTTCTTTTTGATAAAATCCATTTTAACAGGGGTAAGATGAATCACAGTGTGGTTTTGATTTGCATTTCTCTGGCGACTATTGATGTTAAGCATATGCTTAACTTTGTAGGAGATTACTAAACAGTTTTCCAAAGTGGTTGTACCATGTTGAATTCCCATATGCAATGTATGAGACTTCCAATTTCTCTGCATTCTCACCCACACTTCATATTGTCATTATTTTTTATTTTATCCATTTTATTGTCTAAAGTCATACATCATTGTGGTTTTAATTTTACTTTTCTACTGACTAATAGTTTTCAGTAATAATTTAAATGACTAATTACTTATTTCGTATCTATGTATCTTCTTTGGTTAAGTGTCTGTTCAAGTCTTTTGTCCATTTTTTAAGGTGTTATTTATTTTCTTATTATTGAGTTGTGAGAGTTCTTTCTATATTAGGGATACAAGTCATGTAAAAACTGTAAGTTGCAAATATTTTTTTCTAAGTGTGTAGCTTGTCTTTTCATTCCCTTAACAATATATTTTGTAGGGCAGAAGTTATAAATTTAGATGAAGTCCAATTAACCAAATTTTTCCTGTTATCAATTATACTTTTTGTATTGTATTTAGAAAATGTTTGCCTAATTCAATGTTATGAAATTTTCTTTTAGAAGTTTTATAAGTTTCGGTTTTACCTTTATGTATATTATCCATTTTGAGTTAATTTTTGTATGGTATATGAGCTGTGAGCTAAGGGTCAAGGTTGGTTTTTTTTCCCCAATTGTTCCAACATCATTAATTATTTCTTCAGTTATATTAAACAATTTTCTCTTTAACATCTCCATTGAGTTTTTATTTTTAGCTATTACATTTTTCATTTCTAAAACCTCAATTTGGTTACTTTTCAATTCCACAAGATCTTTTTGATGTGCTCTTTTTATTTCTACTTTTTAGTTTTATCTTTTATTTCTTGAAACATTCCATTCATATTATTTTATATTCTGCAGCTGCTAATACAGTGTGTATGTGTGTGTGTGTGTTTGAGACAGCATTTTGTTCTGTCATACAGGGTGGAGTACAGTGGCACCATCATAGCTCTCTATGGGCTCAAGCAATCCTCTTGCCTCAGTGTCCTGAGTAGCTGGGACTACAGGCTGGGCCACCATGCCTGGCTAATTTTTCTTATTTTTTTGTAAAGATGGGATCTCACTATGTTGCCAGATAGGATCTCACTATGGTCTTGAACTCCTGGCCTCAAGCAATCCCCCTCCTCAGCCTCCCAAAGTGCTGGAAGTATAGGCATGAGTGACCACTCTGACCAATACATTATATTTTTATGCTACTTTTATTTGTAGTGGTTTGTTTCCCTGTGTATTGGTATTTTCATATTTGGGAGATCATATTTAATTAATCTTACTCCATGAAGTCCTGAGAGCCTAAACTGGAATTGCTGTCTCCAGAAAGATTTGTATGTTTCTACCAGGAGCCAGGAGGCCTATTAAACTAGGACCACTTTGACTTCCTTTGAGAATCTATGCTTAATGCAGAGGACTTAGGTTTAGGTTCCCACCTTGCTCTAGGTTTAGTCTCCCTTTTGCGATGATGGCTTTGTCATTTGCCCTCAAGCTAATGCTGGCTTTTGCGCTTCCTTTTTGCTCATCATTCTAGTCGCAACTTACTGCCTCTTCTTACCTTCCCTCCACCTGTTTAATGATATGACCTGTTTGCTGATGTGTTTTACTTTCTTGTGAGCTCAGCAATGCTTTGAAAAGATTGATTGTGTGATTTATTTAGGATCTAGTTATATTTTAATGAGTATGCTTTCCAGAATATTTATTAGCCATACTTCAGGAAACAGATCATTCTTTTTTCCTTCCTTTCTTTTTTTCTTTCTTTCCTAACACTGTGCCTAGAAATGGTCACAAAAGTCACATCTGAATATTTCCATTATGGTTAAGACAAGAAACTCATTATTTCAGGTTCACAGTCCAAGTAGGCTCTAGAGCAGCCTTTCCCCTCACTTTTCAAAGCCATCTTGTACTGACACACTGAATGTAGACTCATTATCAGTCATTCATATTCAGAAGGCCCATAAGAAGAAACATCTTAGAAAACAAGCCAAGCCAATGGCAGAGCACGATTGGTTCTCAGTCCTCCTCTCTTGGGATGGAGAACATTAACTTCTTTTTCATCAATCATGTTGGGAAAAAGAAAAACTGTCGAGTGACCAAGTTCACTGCACATGCTATCCCATACTTAGAGGCAGTCATGACCTCTGTGGTCATAGTTTCTGTGTGAGGCAAACACAAGTGTCAGTGGAAAGCCTGGATACTGTCCTCTACTCTGGAAATCTGGGTGGAGTATTTCGTATGTCTCCCTAACTTTAATTGCATCTCTCTTTTGCTAAAATAGATCTGCTCCATCTGAAATAAGCCATAGAGGGCCAACCATAGCTGGATTCAAGTGTGGACCCTATGCAAAATTTTGAGGAAGTTGCCATCAGTGGAGGCAGCTATATTACCTACCCAGGGACTACTTTTATAATAAGCATGATTTTTGTTCTCAATTTATTTGCTCTTTTCCAATATCCACTTTGTTTAACAGAGAGCTGGTCTTTTCTTTCTTTTTTCTAAATCTAAACCCAAGTTTCTGTTGCTTAGAAAAGAATTAATTAATTAAATACTTGCTAAAGTTCGAACATGTCCCTCAAAGTTTGTGTGTTGGAAAATTGATCCCCAATACAATGATGTTGAGAGGTAAGACCTTTAAGAGGTCTGCCCTCACAAATGGATTAATGCTGTTATCATGGGAATGGGTTCCTGATAAAGGGATGAATTCAGCTCCCTTCTCTCCATTCCACCTCTCTCTCTCTCTCTCCCCCCACCCCATACTCTCTTGACCTTCCACCTTCCACCATGGGATGACACAGCAAAAAGGTCCTCACCATATGTGGCTCCTCAGCCTTAGACTTCCCAGTCTTTCCAGAACCATGGGCCAAATAAATTTCTGTTCATTATAATTTACCCAGTCTGTGGTATTCTGTTATAGCAGCAAAAAACGAATGTGGACAGTGCTCATTGCAAGACATGTTCTCATTTGTCCTAAAACCACCATCATTTCTCTGTTCCCTCTTCCCATGAAGAGACAGAAATGTCATGTGTTTCCAATAAAGGCAACAACTTCTAAAATTTATTTCAAGTGTACACTGTGTCCAGAGAGTATTGCCAGATAAAATACAGATTGCCTGTCTTTTTTCCTCTAAATCTAGCAACCCTAGGCAGAAACCACGTTAGGGACTTTACATAGTTTACCTTAAATGCTTATCATAATTCTACAAAGTAGGACAAACAGTAGCCAAGCTAGAATCTGAATACAGCTGTGCCTTGTTCCTAAGTGTAGACTCTTCTGCTCTGCATACCCCTCGTTCTACACTAACTGTAGATGTGTAAATAATAGAGGCCAATGAGAATACACTGTGGGATTGATACCTGTGTGAGCCGATCTTCTCTTCTAGAAAGAAGGCAACTTATCTCACCTAGGAATTAAGCCTCTACCCAGAAGCCAATGGAGAGTTTGAGAATACATTGTCAAAAAACTTGAGTGTTCAGAAACGAGATGTGAGAGACAAATCTTTCATTCTTTGACCTTTCTTACTCTCTATGGTTTGAGACTTAACAAGTTCTGAAACATGATTTTCATAGGTGGCACACTTTGGGCTAAAAATATAAACAAAAAAAAAATTCCTACGAAATCTCTCAATAGCTATTTACATAATGATCTCTGATTTTCCTTTTAACAAATATTCTGTGATTTAATAAAGTGAATAATTTTTTTTAAATTACAAAAAAGATAGATATCTCTTTTTCCTTAACTTTAAAAACATCAAAAATTTATTCTGAATAAAATTCTGGATGTGGTCATATATTAGTTGAAAGACTTTTAAGACAGCAAACCATGGCTGACCTTTGTGAACCAGTTTGTGAGGACTGGCCATTTCCAGACAGAAAATCAAGTCCAGAGATCTTAAGTGGCCTCTTAGTGGCCTTTCTCCTGGTCCAATATAATGATAGCAGTAAAAGATGAAGTGACGTCATATTGTGCCTGTGGATGAGGATGCGAGTGCAGCTTAGAGCAGTGTTTGCAGGCTTTGGCCATTCCTAAACTAGCTACAAGATTTTTACAATATCAACATACTTTTGTTATTTACTTATTGTTTTCTTTAAATAAACCTTTTTTTTACTTAAAAATAAATTTAGCCTTATACTAATAACATACATGAAATCGTGTTTGATGAGATAGTTATATTTTTTCTAGTAAAAGTTAAATCACAAACATACTTAAAATTGAAAATATTTCTTTGTGAGCCACCTATAATCAGTATATCCATGTACTCAAGATGGCTTGTATATAACACTTTGGGAAGCATTAGCTTAGAGCAGGGGCAGCAAGCTTTGGTTGAATGCTTGTTTGTAGAAAAAAAAGTTTTATGGGCACGCAGCCAGATCTATTCATTTTTGTATTGTTTTGGCTGTTTTTGTGCTATAATGGCAGGGTTGAGTAGTTGCTACAGAGACTGTATGTTTTGCAAAACTAAAAATATTTAGTATGTGGCCCTTTACATATACTAACAGAAACATTCCCCAATTGGGTGTTGTCCATTCCCCTGGACTGCCCTCTGGTTCTTATTCATGGTCCAAGTCCCCTCCTCCTTAGAAGTATCTTTCATGAGAAGAGACGATACCACTTTCTGTGAAAGCCAGACTAGAGAAAATTCTCTTAAGCGTAAGCTGAATCCACAGTGTTTAATGAAGGTCTCTGCCAAATGTCTGTTGGCTTGAGGGAGATGCATTTAAATTTGCTGCTGAGACTAACTGTCTCATTATCCCACAACCAGATAGTTTCTAGCACTTTTCTTTTCTCCATTCCTCAAAGTTGCAGTGACATAAGATGGTATTTCAAGCTTGAAAACTGACTTTGAATAAGAATTCAACATTGATGTGGCTGTCATCTCTAGCTCTGATATCTACGTTCCTGGCAAGTGTGGGCAGCTTCTGTTTGAGGCAAAGCTGAAAATTGTTAAGCAGGGAAGTAATTTTCATCAGGTAAAGTAAGGGGAAAAAAGTGTGAGTCTGTGTCACCTTATATTACACTGTCTAGTATTTTTTTCTCAGTTGTTTCTTGTGGAAGGGAATAAAAATCTTCATATAAAAGCAAGTGAGGATTGTTAATATTTGAGCACCAAAGAGATATGGCCATGTGTATGTGTATTAACTACTGCTGACTCTGGCAATATGTTTTTGTTACTCTTATTACTGTAGCTGTGTATCATTGAATAATGCTTTCAAAATATGTAATATTTATCCAGTTAATGAGATAAGAAGGTATCACAACTAAACATTTTTAGTACAAGCCTATTTCTTTAAGGTGTTTGTAGATTGACTAATCAAATTATGAACAATGTGTTGAGTTATTATTGAGAAGATAATTTATTGATGTGTGTATGTGTTTAGGCTGAGAGAGGACTGGAAAATTTTTCATGGAAGAAATTTTATTTGGGTCTTGGAGGATGAGTAGGAGTTTCCTAGGCAGAAAAGCAGGTTTAAGACATATCAGGCAGAAGTATTTGTTCTACTCTTACAGGAGTCAGTGGTAGAACTTTATAAGAAGCATTAGCTATATCCTCATTATCCACAGAAGTTTGATCCACGACAAGCCTTTAGGAACAGGTTATTTTGTGGGTCTGCTTGGTGGCTCTTTTGCAAATGAGCCACTTGTTTGCAGGAAAAAGATATGTTTCCTCTCCTTGGGTAGAGAATATACATCCCCTAATTCTTGATGCTTTGTCTTTCCTCACCAAACCACATGACTTCTGTGAGTTGGTCTGTGTTGGGGCAGTAGGGGTTCAGGTTTGAAAAGGGAAGCAAGTCTCAGGTTCCTGTTGTACTCTGTTGCTGAAAGATTTTCTTCCTTGGTAACTCTGGGGTGACAGCTAAGAAGCCTCCCTGACACATGTGGACCCCACACCATGATACAGTACCTTGCTGACTTCTCCATGGTCTGAGCCCTCTCTGCCAATTGCCCATCTGCCCCTGAACCAGGGATGGAATCAGCCAGCAGATGCTGATCCTGTCTTTCTGCATTAGTGAGTGTCCCACAGGCCTAGGATTCCATGTTTTCTACAGCTCAGCATTTACCCTTCTCTCAGGAAATTGCATTTGTCTTATGCGGGAAAAGCAGGAGTATCAGATTCTATTCCAGGGACTCTGTACGGAAGGACAGAGAGATTCATAGGGCCCTTTGCTGATACTGGCTTCCTGAGCTTGACAATGCAGCGGAGCAGAGCAGAGACTTTGCCAGATGCAGCAAACCAAAGTGTAACTGGGAAATAGGGTCTAAAACAGAACTATAGCTTTCATAATCTAGCAGGGGCATCAAGTGGCAATTTCTAGTTGCTTAAATTTGGCAGAGACATATGTCTTAGGATCTCATGAAGAAGCCTTTGATTGTGTAGCCTGTACATCAGGGGGTGGCGTGGGATAGTGCTCCAGCTTCTCCAGGATCAATGTCATGTGGAGGAGGGCTGAAGTGACTCAGCCAGGAAAGCCTCATGGCAGGCTGGGAATACAAGGGAAGTGGGCTCAGCCAGTCCACCAGGCCTCCTACTTGTCTGAGTTTTTGCATCATAATAAGGTCCAAATGCTCTTCACATCTTTTGTGAACCCCCTTGGATTCACATAGTTTATGGAATCGTTACATGTAGGAGTTCATCTGCTTCAACTCCCTTTTATTTCAAGATGAAAACTGAGACCCAAAGAGGGCAACTGAATTGTCCAAAAACGGCCAAAATGCTGCACTCTTCACTTTCTTTTTTCCTTCTCTTTCTTCTTTCTTCCCTCCTTCCTTCCTTCCCTTCCTCTCTCCATTCCTCCCTTCCCTCCTTCTTTTCCTTCTGCAAAAGTGTATTAAATATCCACTATGTTCCGGTATTCTTCTAGGCAGTTGGGACATACCACTGAACAAAATAGTGAAAGATCCATGTCTGCTTGGATCCCACATGCTACTGGGGGGACAGATATTAAACAACATAGATAGCAGATAAGTTTTACAGTATGATCGAATGTGATAAGTACTATGGAAAAAAACCTCAGAGCGAAATTACTGGGGGTAGGGGGAAAGGAAGGATGAAGTTTTAAATAGGGTGGTCAGGGCAAAATTTGTTGAAAAGGTGATATTTGGGCAAAGGCATGAAGGCAGTGAGACTCTGTTGTGAGGGTATCTGGAAGAAGAGTGTTCTAGATAGAGAGAACAGCTGGTGCAAAGGTCCTGAGGTGCAAAGGTCCTGCCTGAGGTGGGAGCATATGTGCTTGAGGAGCCCAGAGAGACTAGAATGGAATAAATGAAGAAGATAATGTAGGAGATCAGATAAGAGAAGTGGTGAGTTCATAATTACCTTGTAAATGATTATAAAGGAATTTGGCTTTTTGTTCTGATTAGAGTAGGAAATCACTGGAGGATTTTTGAGCAGAGGGATATCATCATTTGATTTGTATTTACAAAGGATAATTCTGTCTGTTGTCTCACAGAACAGACCATAGCATAGACTGAAAGAGGGCAAGGTGGGTAAGCAGGGAGTGCAATTAGGGCTCTTTGCTCCGGCAAAGAGGTGGTGAGATATTCTGGGTATGTTTTTCAGGAGGAGCCAGTACTTTTTTGCTGTTGGATTGAATTGTGGTGTGAGAGAGAGAGAATAGTCATGGATAATGCCAGAATTTTTTACCTGAATGATAGAAAAGATGGAGATCCCATCGACTGAGATGGTTAAGTCTTGGATGGAGCACATTTAAAAAGGAAAATCGGGAGCTTAGTTTTGGACATGTTGAGTCTGAGATGCCTATTAGACATTCGAATGGAGTTAAATGTTGAAATCTGGAACTAAAGAGAAAGCTCTGGGCTGAAGATGCAAATCTGAAGGTAACCATTGTATATGTGGCATTTAAATCTATGAGACTAGATGAAATTGTCAGGATTAGTGTATATAAATAGAGAAGACGAGGTGACCAAAGACTCAACCCTGGGGCACTTTAAAATTAGGATGTCAAAAAAAGGAGAAAACAGGAAAGGAGAATAAGAAGACAGAACTACGGAGGCAGGAGGAAAGCCAGGAGGGTATGGTGTCCTCGAACTCAAATAAAGAAAGTATAATTAAGAAGGAGGGAGTGAGGAGCTGTGTTAAATGCTGCTGATGGACCAAGGAAGATGAGGACAGAAAACTGACCATTGGAGCTAGCCATACAGTGGAGAGAGGAAAGCTGGGCTGGAGTGGATTTATGTGAGAATGGGAGAAGAATTGTAGATAGAGCATATGGACAATACCTTCAAAGAGCTTTGCTGCAAACAAATGAAAGAAATGGGGTGGAGCTAGAGGAAAAATGGGAACTTCTAGAAAGGATTTTTTTAAGATGAGAGAAATAACATGTTTGTAAACTGATAAAGGTGACTTAGTAGAGGGTGAAAATTTGATATGTGGGAGAGAGAAGGCACAATTACTAGAACCATATCCTTCTGTAAGTCAGAGGAGATGGGATCAAGTGCACGAGATTGCCTTTAGGTAGGAGTATGGTTAATTCATATGTTAGCAGGTGAGAAGATGGAAGATGTAGCCTTGAGGATGGAAGGTGGGTAGAAGGGAAGGCAGAATCTGCCAAACTTCCCTTCTTTTGTTTCATGTTTCTCTATGAAGGAAATGAGAATTGGCTGAGAGTAAGAATGAGGGAGGGAGTTCAGAGGTTTGA
>CAUYRT010068367.1:0-35466 GCA_963574885.1 Lepilemur ruficaudatus
GGGTCTCGCTCTTGCTCAGGCTGGTTTCAAACTCCTGACCTCGAGTGATCCTCCCGCCTCAGCCTTCCAGGGTGCTACGATTACAGGCGTGAGCCACCGCGCCCAGCCAATTAGTGTCGTCTTACTGGACATTTATTTCCAGCTCTCTGCTAGTGCGGCATGATAGACCGTCTCCAAAGACAGCCGCCATGGAGTCCTCCCATTCCCCTATGCCCCCTGCCACCTGTCACACTGAGTTTATGTCCCCTCCTTCTCCCCTTGGATTTGGGTCTGGCCACGTGACTTGCTCTGACCAATAGAATGTGGCAAAAGCACAGCCGTGTGACTTCCAAGCCAAGTATTTAAGAAGACACGAAGCATCCGCTAACTCTCTCTTGGAAGCCCATTCCCACGTGTGGAGCAAAGACCGCCATGCTGTGAGGAAGCCCAAGCAGCCTTGTGGAGAGAGAGAGATGCCAGGCCAGCCCAACAAGGGCTCCAGAAAGGTGACTGAAGAAAGTTCATCGTGGATGTTCCACCTCCAGCAAACCTCACGTCGGGCAGAATCACTTAACCGAGCCCCGTTCACATTCTCAAACCGTGAGAAACAATAAGCTGTGGTTGTTTCCGACTCCTACATTTAGAGGTGGTTTGTTAGGCTGACGGAAGCAACAGGTGTACAAACGACTCTGCCATAAGCAACCTTGTGGCCAAATCTTGGTGCACTTCTTTGAGCATTTCCTAAAAAATTAATAACTAGAAGTGGACTGTGCGAATTTGAAATTTGATGACACCTTAGTTCCCAGAGAAATTGTAGCAACGTCCACGAGCTGCTTATTGGAATATTCATTATCCATGGCCTCTTCAGTTCTGTTTTCTTTTCTTTTTTTCTTCTATTTTATGCGTTATTGGAATACCTAAAGATCCTTTTTTTCCTTTAATTTTCAATTTCTATCAGTTCAATGGGCCCATCTGCATTCATCCCAGCAATCAGAGCTTCTCTCTGATCATAGAATGATAACCAAAAACCAGTAGGACAGGCTGATTTGCAGCTGAGCGCCAAAGTATTCATTCATTCAGAACTTACTGGGCAAAGTTTGGAGGAATAAATACTCATTAAATAGTTATTAGAGGGTGGCGGCTGACCCTGTAATCCTACCGCTTGAGGCCAGGAATTCGAGACCAGCCTGGGCAACATATTAAGGACTCATCGCTATAAAAAAAAAAGACTTAAGACACATTAAAAATATGTATCTTCTTTAAAACATATATTTATGAAGTCCCTACAATGTGCCAGGCACTGTTAAAAGTTTTTTTTTTTTTTTTTTTTTTTTTTTTGTCAATTTCAGGTCACTATCCACTTTAACTTAAATTAATGTTTCTCAACTGGAAGCAACTCTGCCCACTGTGGGACATGTAGCAATGTCTGAGACATTTTTATTGTAATGATGGGGGAGGTGTGTGCTCCTGGCACAAAGCGGGTGGAGCCAGAGATGATGCTCAGCTCCCCGCAGTGCCCAGGACAGCCAGCCTTCCCTCTTCCCAGAGACTCTCCAACTCAGAATGTCAACAGTGCCAAAGTTGAGAAACACTAATTTAAATGAAATGGAATAGAAAATATCAGAGGACATTGCTCCAAGTAAGGATAAGGCCAGGTACAGTGGCTCACACCTGTAATCCCAGCACTTTGGGAGGCTGAGGTGGGAAGATCACGTGAGGCCAGGGGTTTAAGACCACCCTGGGCAACAAGCGAGACCCCATCATTAAAAAAAAGAAAGAAGGAAGGAAGGAAAGAAAGAAAAAAGGAAGAAAATAAAAGAAAAGGAAAGGAAGAAAAGAAAAGAAAAGAAAGAATGAATCAGCCAGGTGTGGTGGTGTGCACCTGTGGTCCCAGCTACTCAGGAGTCTGAGGCAGGAGGATCACTTGAACCCAGGAGTTCAAGGCTGCAGTGAGCTATGATCACACCACTGCACTCCAACCTGGGCAACAGAATAAGTCTTGCCTCTAAAAGAAAAGAATTTAAAAAAAGGATAAGTATCATTTCATAAAACTTTTGTACTTTCGTGTACCCAGACACTATATAAGATATATTTCTCCTTGTCAGTCCTAATCAGAAAAGTTTTTTTTTTGTTTGTTTGTTTTTTTGAAACAGAGTCTCACTCTGTTGCCCGGGCTAGAGTGCTGTGGCGTCAGCCTAGCTCACAGCAACCTCAGACTCCTGGGTCCAAGCGATCCTCCTGCCTCAGCCTCCCAAGTAACTGGGACTACAGGCATGCGCCACCATGCCCGGCTAATTTTTTCTGTATATTTTAGTTGGCTAATTAATTTATTTCTATTTTTTTAGTAGAGATGGGGTCTTGCTCTTGCTCAAGCTGGTTTCAAACTCCTGACCTCCAGCAATCCACCCGCCTCAGCCTCCCAGAGTGCTAGGATTATAGGCGTGAGCCACCACGCCCAGTCAGAAAGGCTTGATGAACACTATCGTAAGGACCACAGAGATGAATAAGATAGCAGAACATTCTACAGACAATAAAAGAACAAATGAATTAGTGGAATTGTTTTGGACAGTGGTAACATGCAGAAGACAATTAAACAAGACAACCATTCTAGAGAGTGCCTAGGATGTTCGCAAAGGTGGTCAGGGAAGGCGTCTCTAAGGTGCTTGAACTGAGATTTTCATGTTGGGAAGGAGATAGACTCCAGGCAGAGCAAAGCAAAGGTTTTGTGGCTGGATTGAGCGTGGCATGTCTGAGGAATAGAATGCAGCCCAGCAGGGAAGGGAGGCTGGGAGGCCACGAGAGCAGAGGTCAGCAGCGGTGCTGGGAGCCATGGTTCAGTTTAGCTTTTTGGAGGATCACTCGGGCTGCAGGGTACAGGGATGCGAGTGAAGCTGGTACACCCATCAGGGAGCTGTCAGGAGGCCAGGATGGTTGGTACCCATGAAGGAGGTAAGAAGCAGTTAAATATCGCAGAGGTGAAGATGAAACAAAGGGAGTCAGGGGAGGCAGACTGGAGGAGGCAACAAAGACGACCCCATGCCAGAGGGTGAGAGGGCAGAGGGGTGTGGGAAGTGCCCGAGGGAGAGGCTGCAGGGGTGGGGTGGCAGCTGGTGGCCTGGCCCTTCTCCCCAGGGTGGAGCAGGAGCCCCTGGGGGAACCAGCTGGGCAGGGCCACCCACCTGACTCACAGCAGAAACTGGGACAGCCACTGCCCACTCACCTCCTTAGACCCAGCTGGAGATAAAGGTGACTTTCCAGACTGCTGGGCACCACCCTCGGAGCCCAGATGCCAGCTCCCCACAGGGAGGTCCTGCCTGCCAGCATTTCCCTGTCTGGGCCTCCTGCCCTGGGTACCTTCAAGGCCTCCTCCAAACTCTCCCACCTTCATGTCCTTCCCTCTGTCCTGCCCCTGATTCTACAAGACTGGGAGTGTCTGTGTCCCCTTCTATCTCCTCATCAGACTGAAGTCCCTTCGAGGTCACAGAGGGTACAGAACTACCCTTATCTAGAACACCCAGCATCTAGTTTAAGAGTCCAGCACTTAGGCATTATTTGCTTATTTGCTTGGTGAACTCCTACTTACACATAAAAACCCACTTCAAATATACCCCCAGTCTGGGAAGACTTCTCAGCCTCCATGGTCCCTGATATAACACATCAATAACTAATTCAGATTCAGCACTTATTATTTCTGGACCCTTCTGAGGCTGTTAGGCAGAACAACTTTAGGAGGTAGGTTATCATTATCATTTTGCAGATGCCTCCAAAGCCCTCTCCTCCTAAACTTCCTTCCTTGTCACCTCTTCATCTCTTGGTTCATTGTGTATGTGATGAGCACCTACTGTGTGTCAGGCACCATTCTAGACTCTGGGGACAAAATAAAGGCCACCTCTCAGAAGGTGACATTTGAACCAAAAGATGAAAAAGAATCCACCTTGAGACAGTCTGGAGGAAGAGAGGTCCCAACGTTACCAGGAATCTTCCTCCTTCCACTCTTTGCCGACTCTCATTCCTCTGCTGGGAATGCCTTTCCCTAGCTAACAAACTCCTACCCACCTTTCAAAGCTCAGTTCCAAAATACCCACTCCTCATAGGAAGGCTTTTACAGAGTCCACAACACCAACCTCTGGGCTCCCACTTACAAGATGAGCTGTGGGCACATCAGAGCTGATTTTTTAAATAAGGAATAAAAAAAGTAGAAAACTAAGAGGAGGCCAGGCTCGATGGTTCACGCCTGTAATCCCAGCACTTTGGGAGGCCGAGGTGGGAGGATCCCTTGAGCCCAGGAATTCCAGGCTGCAGTGAGCTAAGGCTACTGCACTCCAGCCTGGGTGACAGAGCTAGACCCTGTCTCAAAATATATATTAATGCGTACTGTTTTTAATTAAAAACAAACAAAAAACAAAACCTAAAATGAATGAGCCGGTAAGGGGACTCAAACTGGCAGATCCAAACGCTCTCAAGCTCCGTCCAAGCTCCACTTTCTTCTCTGGCTCCTCCCCCTTCAGGCTCCGCCCCCATCCTCGCCCCGCCCCCATCCTCGCCCGCCCAGCGCCCCGGAAGTAGGCGTCGCCACGAGCGTGCTTTTCACATGCGCAAAAGCACGCCGGGAGTTGTAGTTCCGCCATCGGACGGAAGCCGAGACGGACGAGCGGCGGGATGTGGCCCGGCATATTGGCGGAGGGGGCCCGGCTGGCGGCGGGCAGGTGCCCCGCGCTGGGGCCTCGCCTAGCCGCTCTCTTCCCCACGCAGCGGCCGCCGCAGCGGACACCCGAGAGCGGCCTGGCGCTGCCGCGGAGCCTGCACGCGACGGCGGCCCGCGCTCTCCCGCTCATTCCCATCGTGGTGGAGCAGACGGTACAGTGGCCGGGGGCGGGGAGGGCTCGGGGCTGCGGGGACGGGCGGCTCTCTCTGACCCTTCACCTCCGTCTTTCCCCCCCACCAGGGCCGCGGCGAGCGCGCCTATGACATCTACTCGCGGCTGCTGCGGGAGCGCATCGTGTGCGTCATGGGCCCGGTGAGCGCCCCGCGCCGGGACCCTCCTGTGCGCCTGCCCCGACCCCACGCGTCTCCTTCCGGGACGCCCCGACCTCTCCTCCTTGGCTTTTCCCCAGGCTCCGCTCTGGTCCCAAACCCTCCCCTCCCCC
Organism: Lepilemur ruficaudatus; assembly: GCA_963574885.1. Lineage (NCBI taxonomy): Eukaryota > Metazoa > Chordata > Mammalia > Primates > Lepilemuridae > Lepilemur > Lepilemur ruficaudatus. Next base: position 5,127 of record CAUYRT010068367.1, read on the forward strand.
TCTAACTCCCCTGCTGGCCCTGAGTCCCCTGCCCCCTTCCTCAAGCCCTCTGCTCCCCCGCTCCGGATCTGACTGCCTCCCCCTGAACGCCTAGCATCCCCCCAACCATTCTGATCGTTTCCCTTCCAGTGTCCGGAATCCCCTCTTCCTGTGCTCCAACCCTTGGGTCGCAACCATAACGCCACCCACCCCCTTCTGGGTCCTGAATCCTTCCCAACCCGTTTTACTTGGGCTCTGAACCCCCTTCCTGGTTCCCTGACCCATCCCCAGCCTCCCCTCTCCCCAGCCCCCTTCCTTAAAACTCTCCCCGCCCCCAATTTGGGGACACCCGCCACCCTCCCTACCTGCAGATCGATGACAGCGTCGCCAGCCTTGTTATCGCGCAGCTGCTGTTCCTGCAGTCGGAGAGCAACAAGAAGCCCATCCACATGTATATCAACAGCCCTGGTGAGCAGGGCCTTTCCTGGGTGCCAGGGTCACTCCTCGGGACACACAGGAGACTCGGGGGGCCAAAATCCACAGTCAGGGATGTTCGCTTTCTAAGAAAAGGGTGCATAGCTTCAGAATCCCAACTCTTGAAACTTGCCAAAAGGTACCTGCTGCTTGCTGTTAAGCTTAAGCAACACTGCTCAGAATGTGTCCATTTTGATCCCACACGTAGTGTTTTGCCAACTTGACCTGGCTGACCTTTTAAAAAAGAGAATAGCCAATTTTTTAAAACTTTTTTTATTTCAAGTTTTATTTTATTTTTCCGAGACAGAGTCTCACTCTGTTGCCCAGGCTAGAATGCTGTGGCGTCAGCCTAGCTCACAGCAACATCAAACTCCTGGGCTCAGGTGATCCTCCTGTCTCAGCCTCCCGAGTAGCTGTGACTACAGGCATGCGCCACCATGCCCGGCTAATTTTTTCTATATATTTTTAGTTGCCCAATTAATTTCTATTTTTTAGTAGAGACGGGGTCTCTCTTGCTCAGGCTGATCTCGAACTCCTAAGCTCAAACGATCCACCCGCCTCGCCCCCCAGAGTGTTAGGATTACAGGCGTGAGCCACCATGCCTGGCCTAAATTCTTTTGTTGGAGGCACAGTCTTACTCTGTCACCCAGGCTGGAGTATGGTGGTACAATCAGTAGCTCACTGCAGCCTCGAACTCCTGGGCTCAAGTGAAAATCGCGCCTTAGCCTCCTGAGTAGCTGGGACCACAGGCACGTGCCATTGCACCCGGCTAATTTTTCTATTTTCATTTATTTATTTATTAGAGACAGAGTCTCACTCTGTTGCCCGGGCTAGAGTGCTGTGGTGTCAGCCTAGCTCACAGCAACTTCAAACTCCTGGGCTCATGCGATCCTCCTGCCTCAGCCTCCCAAGTAGCTGGGACTACAGGCATGTGCCACCATGCCCAGCTAAGTTTTTTCTATATATTTTTAGTTGGCCAATTAATTTCTTTCTGTTTTTAGTAGAGACAGGGTCTCGCTCTTCCTCAGGCTGCTTTCAAACTTGAGCAATCCACCCGCCTCTGCCTCCCTCCCAGAGTGCTGGGATTATAGGCGTGAGCCACCTCACCCCGCCCAGAATAGCCAATTTTAGTTGAGCACTTTAGTAAGCCAGGCATTTTTCAAAGCACTTCATAACGTATTTGTCCTCACAAACAGCAGCCCCACGTGGGGGTAGTATCTAGTTATCTCTAATCTGCTTGGAGGTGGACTGTGGCTCAGAGAGGCTGAGTCACTAGCCCAAGGTCACACAGATGATAACTTGCCCAGCCAGGGTTCATACCCAAGCGAGCTGGCTCCAGAGCCTTCACTCTTAGGCGACACTCTCTTTTGCTTTCTAGTTTCTCTTGGAAATTTGGTACATCTGGTCCCGGTGGGCCCGTATGCTTGTGTGACAACAGTCAGCTGACTCTGGTGCAAGCACTGTCCTTTTTGCCCCCACCTGGTTACCTGTTTCTGTCACTTCCCTACCCACAGAGGCATTTGCCTCTGTGACCTTTGCTTTAAAGGGCTGCTTCTACATAGCCCCTCACTCGCACCCCTGCCCACAGGTGGCGTGGTGACCGCAGGCCTGGCCATCTACGACACGATGCAGTATATCCTGAACCCCATCTGCACATGGTGCGTGGGCCAGGCCGCCAGCATGGGCTCCCTGCTCCTCGCTGCGGGCAGCCCGGGCATGCGCCACTCGCTCCCCAACTCCCGCATCATGATCCACCAGCCGTCTGGGGGCGCCCGGGTGAGTGCCAGGCCGTCAGCTGCCATCGGGGTGCAGGACACGGTCTGGGCATAAGGACTGGCTGGGCGGAAGTCAGGTGTGGGTGTCAGTGTTACTCAGGTATGGTGAGGCCCACAGATCGGGGGACAACTGCCACTGAGAAGATAGTTTGTTACTCAGATCCCAAGAGGAGGGGGTGCGCCAAGCCATGGCACGCCACGCAGGGCCACGTGGAGAAGCACCGGGGTCGGTCGGGGAGCAGAGGAAGTGAGGGGAAAACATGGGCAGAAGCCTTTACCGTGGCCTCTACAGGAAGAAACGGGCAAGGCAGGGTGAGCAGACTTAGGATTGGCTGGTTTGAATCACTCTGGGGTATAGAGACTGTCCCTAGTTGTCTGGTACCCAGCCCTGGGACGATTAGGGCAAGGGGAGGACAGTGGCCCAGCATGTTAGAGCCCAATTAGGGGGCTGGTGGGGGCTGTGGGCTCTGGATTGGCTGTTCAGCATTTGAAAGGTACAAAGGCGAGTTGTTTCCTGTGTCTGAGAATTAGCTAGCCCTGGAAGGGGCTGTTCCTCCCCAGTCTGCAAGGCCCAGAGCAGAAAATAAGAAAATATACTTAGGACGGTCAGAAACGCTTCCTGGTGGCAGCAAGGATGACGCAGGACGCGGGCGGACTCGCAGATCCCTGTCCTACCCGCCTGAAAACCGGAAGTCGGAAGCCCAGGGAGGGCTCCTGAGTCCTCACCTCAAGCCTCCTCGTGAGGGGCTTACACTGATTCTGGCCTGTGCCCTCTTACTCCACTTGGGACGACTTCAGGGCCAAGCCACAGACATCGCCATCCAGGCGGAGGAGATCATGAAGCTCAAGAAACAGCTCTACAACATCTACGCCAAACACACCAAACAGAGCCTGCAGGTGATCGGTGAGTGCCCCTGCCCCTGGCAGACCCCCGCTGCCCTCTTTTATTCTATTCAATGCGGACAGACTTGCCAGGCGTTCTCAGCTGGGCCTTCCCAACCTCGGCCCTGTGGACATTCAGGGCCAGATCGGATCATTCTCTGTGATAGGGACTGTCCCCGGCACTGTAGGGTGTGTAGCATCATCCCTGGCCTCCACCCACTAGATGCCAGTAGCCTCCCCCAATTGTGACAACCTAAAATGTCTCCAGACGTCACCAGGTACCCACAGAATCACATCCAGTTAAGAACCACTATTCCAAACCCTTTCAGAATAAAGACTTATGGAGTCCTCACCGAAAAACTTCATTGAAATAAGTCAAAAGGTTTGAATGTGATCTTCAAAAAAGAAGATTCCAAGTGGCCAGTAAGCAAAGATGCTCATCATCTTTAGTGATGATGTTTAATAATAACATCAATAGTTACTGGGGAGGCCAGGCACGGTGGCTCATCCCTGTAATTCCTGTAATACTCTCAGAGGCCAAGGCGGGAGGATCGCTTGAGCTCAGGAGTTCAAGACTAGCCAGAGCAAGAACAAGACCCCATCTCTACAAAAATAGAAAAATTAGCCAGGCATGGTGGTGACGCCTATAGTCCCAGCTACTCAGGAGGCTGAGGTAGGAGGATCACTTGAGCCCAGGAGTTTGAGGTTGCTGTGAGCTGTGATGATGTCACTGCATTCCACCCAGGGTAACAGAGTGAGATTCTTTCTCAAAAAAAAATAATAATAATAATAATAATTAGTTATTAGGGAAAGGCAAATTAAAACCACAGTGAGGTACCATTTCCATCCTCTACAATGGCTAAGATACAAAAAAACTGACAATATGAAATGCTGATGAGCATGCGGAGCAACTGGAATGCTTAGCTACTACAGGTGGGCGTGAAAATGGGACGCCCACTTTGGAAAGCTGTTTGGCGTTGTTGGCTAAGGCTAAACATGCAGAAAGGTTCCCCTTGGTTCCCCTGCTCAGTGTGTGACCACGGGCACTTGTGTCCATGAAAGATGTGTACAGTGATGCCATGGCAATCCGGTTCATAGGAGCCCCAAACTCGCCCGGTGCCAGTGGCATGGGTGCACTAACAGTGGTTTAAATGACAGAAACAGGCAGAGCTGCTCTGGGCTGCTAGGGTGGGGGTTACTTTGGGGTATTGGGAGCAGGTGGTGCGGATTAGTGCTGACCACCCAAGCAGGGTTTCTGGGGCACTGGCGATGTTCCATTTCTTGGTCTGGGTGTTAGTCCTATGGGTATATACATTCAATCTGAAAATCCATCTCACTGTACGTTTATGAATCATGCCCTTTCCTGGATGTATCTTATACATCAATAAAAAGTAAAAAAGAAAAAAATTGAAATAGGTATTTTCTGATGGGGAAACCAAGGCTCAGAGTGAGGAAGACCAAGGTCACACAGGGAAGAATTGATGTAATCAGGATATGTCTTACTCACTTTGGGCTGCCTAACAAAATACCACAGACCGGGTGGCTTGAACAACAGAGATTTGGTTTTCACGGTCCTAGAGGCTGGAAGGCCAAGATCAAGGTGCTGGCCTGTTCAGTTCCTGGTGGGGGCTCTCCTCCTGGCTTGCAGGTGGCCGCCTTCTCACTGTGTCCTCACATGGTGGGGAGAGAGCAAACTCTCTGGAGTCTCTTCTTAGAAGGGCACTAATCCTATAATGGGGGGCCCACCCTCATGACCTCACCTAACCGTCATTACCTTCCGAAGGCCTTATCTCTAAATATCTTCCCATCAGGGGGTGGGGCTTCAACATAGGAATTTGGGGTGGGGGGGGACAGAAACATTCAGGCCAGACCTGGCCCCAGGTCTTTGCTCTTACCCTCATGAGTACCATGTCCCACTTCCCCTACCAGAGTCAGCCATGGAGAGGGACCGCTACATGAGCCCCATGGAGGCCCAGGAGTTCGGCATTTTGGACAAGGTCCTGGTCCACCCTCCCCAGGACGGTGAGGACGAGCCCGAGTTGGTGCAGAAGGAGCCCGTGGTGGCAGCGACGGTGGCAGAACCTGTCCCAGCAGCCTCCTGAGAGCTGAGCCTCATCTCCAGGGTCACAGTGAGGGGCCAAGTGCAGCCAGACCCCTGCGTGACCCCTGCTGATCCCTGGGTGCCGAGCCTGGAGAGGCCCCTTGAGGAACTGTGGATCTCAGGGATTCCCCTGTGGACGGGGCAGCCTGGCTGAGACACTGTGATTTTAAATTAAACCTTTGTGCTCTTTGCTCCGCGTCTGAGGCACCTTCCCTCTCGCTTCCCAAAGGTGTGCACATGTGTGTGCTTCACCAGGCAAGCACTGCACCCTCCTGCGCCCACTCTCAGCTGAGACTCGGACCCTCCCTTCCTCCAGCTTTCCATATACTACAGTCAAGGCACAGTTCTCAAGGCCAGAGAATACCGTGAAGAAAACACAAAAAGCTGTTCCCAGAGAGCCTCCATGCTGTGGGGGTAGACTGGTAAAAAACAAATCAGGCCGGGCGCAGTGGTTCACGCCTGTGATCCCAGCACTGTGGGAGGCTGAGGCGGGAGTTCCTCCCGCATGCTCGGCACAGACCTGCCACAGGGCTTTTGCATTGGCTGTGCCCTCTGCCTAGACTGCTCTTTCCCCAGATACCAACAAGGCTCTGTCTCTCACCTCCCATAGGTCTTTGGGCAAATGTTACCACCTCAGTGAGGCTTTCCCTGACCACACTATGTAAAACTGTAACTCTCTCTCACACACACACCTGCATACCACTTTGTTTTTTTAGAAGAAGAGTGTCACTCTGTTGCCCAGGCTGGAGTGCAGTGGCACCATCATAGCTCACTGCAGCCTCCAACTCCTTGGCTCAACTGATCCTCCTGCCTCAGCCTCCCCCATAGCTGGGACTACAAGCATGTGCCACCACACCTGGCTAATTTTAAAATTTTTTGTAGAGGCCGGGCACGGTGGCTCATGCCTGTAATCCTAGCACTCTGGCAGGCGAGAATTCTACCACTGAACCACCAATGCTTAATCCTAGCAATCTGGGAGGCCAAGGCGGGCGGATCGTTTGAGCTCAGGAGTTTGAGACCAGCCTGAGCAAGAGCAGGTCTCTACTGAAAAAAATAGAAAGAAATTAGCTGGACAACTAAAAATATATAGAAAAAATTAGCCGGGCATGGTGGCGCATGCCTGTAGTCCCAGCTACTTGGGAGGCTGAGGCAGTAGGATTGCTCGAGCCCAAGAGTTTGAGGTTGCTGTGAGCTAGGCTGACGCCACGGCACTCACTCTAGCCAGGGCAACAGAGTGAGAGACTGTCTCAAAAAAAAAGTTTTGTAGAGATGGGGTCTCGCTACGTTGCCCAGGCTGGTCTCATACTGGCCTCCAGTGATCCTCCCGCCTCGGCCTCCCAAAGTGCTAGGAAGATTCTAGCTAGATTTTAAAGGCAGGGCTTGGATGTGAGATGTATGTGACAGAGCAGTCTACAAAACCTCCAAGCTGTGCATTGTCCAGATTGTCCAGGAAATAAAAACAAAAAACAAAACCTCCAAGCTGTTGGCCCAAAGCAGCTAGAAAGATAGACAGCCTTCACCAGGGATGTGGCTGGTGGGAGAATTATGGTCAAGTTTTTGTTTTTTAAAATTCAGAGCATTGGAGAGGGGCTACATTCATCAGTTACAGTTGTTTGAACTTTTCATTATGGACCATTTAAAATACATTATTTAAGGGCAGGCACAGTGGCTCACACCTGTAATCCCAGCACTCTGGGAGGCTGAGGTGGGAGGATTGCTTGAGGATCACTTTGAGACTAGGCTGGGCAACATAGCAAGACCCCATCTCTACAAAAAAATAAAAATTAGCAGAGCATGGTGGAACATGCCTATAGTATCAGCTCCTGGGGAGGGTGAGGCAGGAGTGCTTGAGCCCAGGAGTTTGAGGCTGTAGTGAGCTATGATTGTGCCACTACACTCCAGCCTGGACGACAGAGTGCCTGCCTCTTGAAAAAAAAGTATACACACACACACATTATTTGAAAGCAAATCTCAGGCATCATTTCATCTGTATTTCAGCATACACAGATGATAAATCTTTAAAAAGAACCATAATGCCATTTTCAAACCTAAAAACATAATAATACTTAATACTTACTGAAAGGGGGAAATGAATGATGCCCATGCCTCGCTTTGACCTTTGACCACAACCCGTAACGCTACACATGTGACCCCACCCATAACCCTTGATCTCAGTTCCCTGACCCCTATAACCTTGACCCCTTCATCTCAGCCTGACTGTATTCTGCCCTTAACCTCTAGCCCTAGCCCGACTGCATGACTTTAGCCTTGGCCCAAATCCTTCTCTGACCCCTGACCTCGGGCCCCCGGCCAGATCCTGTCCTGGCCCCAGTGCGAGTCTTGGCCAAGCACCCGCAGGTTGGACCTTTATGGCTCTCGGAAAATAAAAGAGGCAGGGCTAGGGTGGGCAACAGACGGACTTGTGGCACAGCCAATGGTCTAAGCCACTGTATTGTTGATGCCCAATAGCACGGGAAAGAAGGCGGGTTCTGGGGGAGCCAATAGCTAAAGAGGGTGAGCCGAACAGCTACCAATAGCCTCGAACGAGAGGCGGGACTCTGAAGAAAGCCAATCGCTGCAGAGGACTGGCGCAGTCACAGCCAATGGCTCTGGGGAGGGGGCGTTGCCCTTACCCGGACAGCTTCCACGACCCGGCTCCAGGGCTATGGCCGGGAGTGGGCGGCTGGCGCTGAGGACGCTGCCCGGGCTGGGGTGGGTGCGGGGCTCGGGCCCGGCCGTGCTGAGCCGCCTGCGGGACGCGGCCGTGGTGCGGCCTGGCTTCCTGAGCGCGGCCGAGGAGGAGACGCTGAGACGGGAGCTAGAGCCCGAGCTGCGCCGCCGCCGCTACGAATACGACCACTGGGACGCGGTGAGGCCGGCGGCGGCGTAGGGGGCGGGGCCGGAGCGTCAGGGGCAGGGCCGGGTTTTTTTTTTGTTTAAAAGCTGTAATGGGCGGGGCCTGGACGAAAGGGTGGGGCCTGAGTGCTGGGGGCGGGGCCGCACTGGGAGCGGTACCTGGAGCCGGGGCGCGGGGCTGGAACCCTGGCCGTGGGAGGGGCGGGACCGTAACTGGAGGCAGGATTTGGAACTGAGAGGTGGAAACGGGTTGGAGCGAGATGATGGGGGACAGACTGGAGACTTGGTGGGATTCAGTTGTGCGCAGAGGCTGAGAATTGAATTTGGGGCGGGGCCAGCATTGGGGACGAGTAATTGGAGCCTGAGGGTGGGTGCGAAGGACTGAAGTCAGACCTAGATGGGCCCTGGGGCAGGGGTCGCTGTATGGATTCGAGACCGAGATAGGGTGGTGGTGGCAAGTTGAGGACGGGGTGAGTGAGGCTGGAAGAACCAGTCCCTTGCCCTGTGCTCTGCCCCTCCGTGCCTTAGTTTCCCTGCCCCCCCCACCCTCCGAGAGCTTCCAGGCTTGACCCGAGCCCTCTGTGCAGGCCATCCACGGCTTCCGGGAGACGGAGAAGTCGCGCTGGTCAGAGGCCAGCCAGGCCATCCTGCAGCGCGTGCAGGCGGCCGCCTTTGGCCCTGGCCAGACCCTGCTCTCCCCGGTGCACGTGCTGGACCTGGAGCCTCGGGGATACATCAAGCCCCACGTGGACAGCATCAAGGTGGGCAGAAGCCAGCGCCTTGAAGTGCCCAGCTGGGGGGTGGGCAGGGTAGGCCATAGCCTGACCCACCACCATGCCCCTTCTTCCAGTTCTGCGGGGCCACCATCGCCGGCCTGTCCCTCCTGTCTTCCAGCGTCATGCGGCTGGTGCACACCCAGGAGCCGGGGGAGTGGCTGGAACTCCTGCTGGAGCCAGGCTCCCTCTACATCCTTAGGTATGGCAGGGAGCCCCCATGCCCCCAGGAACGCGCCAGATGCCCACCCGCTGCCTTGAGCGTCTCCCTCAATCCAGCCCCCCCCCCAGCAGATGCTCCAAGGTGTCACCGGAGGCAGCAGACGGGCTGGAGCAGGGGTCACTTCCTCCCGCCCAGTCACACAGCCTGCGTTTTCTCTCACAGGGGCTCGGCCCGTTACGACTTCTCCCATGAGATCCTTCGGGACGAAGAGTCCTTTTTTGGGGAGCGTCGGATTCCCCGGGACCGACGTATCTCTGTAATCTGCCGCTCCCTCCCAGAGGGGATGGGGCCAGGGGAGCCGGGACAGCCACCTCCCACCTGCTGACACCACACCGCTCCCCCCGGCCCCGGCTTCCCGAAGAGACTGGATTTGTAAATAAAGGTGGAGAATGGACAACCCAGCCACCCTCACGCTGGCTGTTTGCCGGGGCTGGGATGTGCAGGGGAAGCCCAGGGTGGCAACTGCCCTCGGGGACCCCGGGGGCAGCGGTGGCTGAATGCACAGTCACAAGGCCAGGAGGGTGGTGTCTTTTATTATGCTCATTGCTGGCTGCTCTGGGGTACCTCCCCTCCTGGTCTTCTCTGCACCTGGGCCTCCGATAAATAAGTCAGCCGAGCTCCTCCGGCACGTGGCTCCGGCTCCAGGGCACCAGGCTGGCGCCTTCACCCGCCACAGCCACAGGCAGCTGCGGAGAGCTGGGACAGCCACTGCCAGCGGTGGCGGTCATCGAGGAAGGCCACATCGGCATAGCGAGTAGGCTGGCAGCAGGGCCCGCCGTGGGCTCGGCCCTGGCCCCGCAGCTGGGCCAGCACCAGGCCATGCTGGGTGCGGGCACCACGGGGGCAGCTGCCGGCGCAGTAGCGGAAGATGACCTTCTCCTCCGAGGTGTAGCCCAGGCCCAGCTCCGCCACCGGCAGGGTCAGGCTCCACAGCTGGCACTGGCCGGCTGGCACTCGGCGCAGGCGGGCAGGGGAGCAGTGGGCGCCTGGGGGAGAGAAGGGCGCTGACTCCGGGCAGGGCCTGGGCCAGAGGGAGTTGGGAAGTCACAGGGAGCAGCCCCCGGGGGTCCTTACCCAGCCGGGTCCCTCCAGCGTCGGCCACTTGCTCAGACAGCGACTCTCCCTTGGCCATCGGAGTCCCCCAGGCATTGGAGCCCCAGCCCGGGCCCAGCGGCAGTGACAGCAGCAGCAGAGCGCAGAGCAGGGCCATCACTGAGGCCATTGTGACGGCAGGTGCTGAGGGGGCCTGTGCCCTGAATTTATACCCCTCCTGGGCTGGGGAGCTAACCTCTTCCCTGCCGGCCGCCGCGCCATAAGGCCCCATGTCCCACACCAGTTCTGCTACTGCGTCCTCTGGTCCAGGCATCGGTTCCTCCTGCCCCACTTCCTGCCCTCCTAAGAGTTAAGGGCCCACACCCCCCCAGCCCACCCCACCCCGACATTCCACAGACCCATTTCTGACACCCCTGATACCCCCTGATTTACGAGTCTTGTGCCTGCAGCGGGGGCTGAGTCCAGGGCGGACAACCAGTGTCCCTACCCCACCTGCTGTCTAGAGGGGAAGGCAGGAGGCTTCATGGGTCCTCCTGTGGGGTCCCTCCCTGCTAAGGCAGGGTGATGGGGGTCAGGAGCCCCCATGTCATGTGTCATGTGTCAGGTGCGGCAGATGTGTGTGCTGGGCAGTGCAGCTTGGCAGGAGGGCGAGCCCATCATGGCTCCCGCCTGGAGGATTAAGGCATCATGCCCCTGTCTCCGGGCCTGGCCCAGCCAGCATCAAAACAGGAAAAGGGAGAGGCCAGGGGACAGCCAAGGGTTGGGACAAGGGGGCAGGGACTCCTGTCTCTGCAAGGCCAAGCTGGGAACCCCAAGACTAGCCCCACCTTGGGATCCAAGAGCGTTGAGTCTTGAAGGGAGGTAGAGGCCCTCCGGGTCAGGGTCACGTCTAGCACAGTGACAGAAGCAACAGCAGGTCACAGGGAAGTGCGTACTCTGGTGGCTTCCACGCCCAGCCCCATGTGACCCTGGGGAGGTGATCTTCTGTCCCCTCACCACGACAAGGGGGCAATTCCGACATCTTCCCACACGGCGCTCTGAGGGCAGACGGACAGGCGCTTGGTGTGTAGCAGTGCCGGGAGTTTCTGCGCCAAGGGGATACACGGACAAACAGCGTGCGCATGTCTGAAGAGGGGCTCGACCCCACGCACGAGAGAGTGGGGTGGAACTCGGAGACTGCACCCCATCAGATTGGCAAAAACCAGAGAACCTGCTTGCACACAGCTGTGGGTGACCCAGGCACGCTCTGACACGTGGCGGGGTGTAAATTCATAGCAGCTCTTTGAGCAGCTGCTCCTGGGATTGTAAATCACACCCCTCTGCCCCGGGAAACCTGCTTCCGGATTCATCCCACTCAGGTGGGTGAAGCAGCCGGCACAGGGACACTCGCTGCCTAGTGTCTGTATTAGGCACACTGGAGGTGCCCTGAACTCTAGCCGTGCGGCAATGCTGCAGTGATGATGTCATGGCTGAAGTCCCTTGTCTGAAGTCACCCAGAATTAAGCAACAGACCTGGGATTTGAACCCAGGTCCCCTCCTGAATGCAAGACCCCTAATCACTGCCTGACCTCCCTGTGGGGAGGCCTTAGACCAAGGTCCACATGACAAGGACAGCAGGGAAGAAACCACCAGGGCAAGGGGCCAGAGCTGCTTTCCTGCCTGGCGGGAGGATGGGGCGGGACATTCCTAGGAATTAGCCCGGTATCTCAGGCATCCCCGCTCGGCAGCCAAGGGCCCGCAGAACTGGGTGGGGAAGTTTTCCACCTGCAGTTTCCAACCACGGGCAAGACAGAAGCCCGACATCCTGCCCCGAGCCGGGTCACTCGGAACAGGGGTTCCGAAGTGGCGGCTGCAGCCAAATTCCATTTCCAGCCACAGGAACTGGAAAAGCCCTCCCCGTACAGAGCACCTAGCAATACATAACCAAACTTGGATGGAGGCAAGGGGAGCCCCAGAAACGTTGCTGGGGAGCTGAGAGACAGGGCCCAGAAACCAGGAGGGTCAGGCTTCGGTGGCCACTTAGGAACAGAGTCCCCGAGCTGAGAACCACACATAGAATGGGCGTGGGATGGCACCCCCGGGTGGCTGGCAGAAGCAAAGGCAGAACCATCTGGAAGGACCCTGCCTGTAAAGTAGGCCATGCAGGATGCTCACAAAGAGCCCCCAGCTGGTCGTGAGCACCTGTCCCAAATTACAAAGCACAAGAAAATGACAGGAGGCCCGTGAACTTCAGATTCTAGATGCGTCTGACAGGCTACAAGGATGCTTAAAATTAAAACATGAGCCAGGTGCAGTGGCTCATGCCTGTAGTCCCAGCTACTCGGGAGGCTGAGGAGGGAGGATCACTTGAGCCCAGGAGTTCCAGGCTGCAGTGAGCTGTGACAACACCACTGCACTCCAGCCTGGGCAACACAGCCAGACCCTGTCTCTTAAATAATAATAATTTTAAAAATAAACTATCCAAACAGAGCAGTGACATGCAAAGGAAGCAAAGACAACTTTGAGCAATTGAAAATAGAGTCACTGACGAGCTAAATATCGAAGGGGCTGCGCGGTGGACAAATCAGGCTGAAGAGAGGCCCCATAAAGGGGAAGGCAGAGTTGCAGAAGTTACCCAGCGGGGAGCACACAGGCTCAGTCAGTGCGACAGAGGTCCAGTGAGGAGGAGGAGGAGGGGAATAGGAGGATCTACCAGGATCTGAAGGCTCCAGAAGGCACTGGAGGACACCACTTAGGCTTTTCAGAATTGGTAACACCGGGGCGCTGGGACTCAGGGAGGGACTCGAAGGGACTCAGGGAGGGACTCGAAAGGGCGGCGGACACGCAGCTTGAGCACACAGAGCCTGTTTATTGGGCGGCCTCACTCCTTGAGCGAGAAGTGCATCTTGTCGTTGATCATCTTGCGCTCGGGGTTGAGGCGCTTGAGGATCTGGGCCAGCACGTTCACCGTCTGCTCGCTGCTCAGCCCCGTCTTCTTGGTCTGAAACTTCTTCAGCAGGTCCTTGGTGGTCATGGGCTTCCGTGTCAGGTAGCGGCGCACGGCGTCCTCGGTCACCTGCACGTCGCTGCTGAGCAGACGGCAGGGAGGTGTCGTCAGCAAGGTTCTCCCGGCTGCCCCTGCCCGCCCCGCCGTCCCCGCCAAATCACCTGCTGCAGGGCGTCGACTTGCCCGACGGTGGCTGAGGGGTCGACTTGCCGGACAGGCTCTGGGGCCCAGTGTCCAGCCGCAGGCGCTTGGCTGCCGGTGTCTCGCCTGCGCGCTTCCCTGTCGGAGCAGGTCACGCTGAGTCTTGGGAACGGGGAGGCTGGACCCTTGGGCAGGACCCCGGGCTGGGCAGTGCCAGGATCGCAAGAAGCTCAAGGAGGGACAGGCCTCCATGCCCGCCGCTCTGCCTCCTCCCTGGCTGGAGCTCCCGGGGCAGCGGGGCGGGGGGCGGGGAAGGACACCGGGCACCCACCTTGCTCTAGCTTGTTGGCCGCGGCCCGCAGGGTGGAGGAGGTGCTGCCGCCTTCTGCGCTGGGCGTGCCTGGGCGGCTGTTGCCCCTTGAGCTACCTCCCGAGGGCTTCCGCTCCCTCTTGGGGGGTGTCTTCTTCTTCTGCGGAGGCCAAGGTGGGGTGGGGATGTCAGGCCAGAAACGGAGGCCTGGGCCGCCCCGCCCCCACCCCGGCAGGGCCTTACCGCCATGAAGAGGGCCGACGAGGCCTCGCTGTCGATGTCACTCTCCTCTGAGCTGTCGGACTCCTCGCTGCTATCTGCAAGGGCACAGGCCGGGCTCAGGACCAGAGCCGCCCTGACCCTGCACACACCCTTGCAGATGAGGGAGCCCACCCTGAGCCTCGAATGCCGAGGCCACTCCAGCCCCACCTTTCCGGCGCTTCTTCTCCTGCGGGGTGGGTGCCTTCTTCTCCTCCTCTTCCTCTTTGTCCTCCTCCGGCGGCTTCTCCTCCTCACTCTCCTCGCTGCTGTCGCTATGCTCATCCACACCTGGTGCGGGGAGAGGGCGGGGTGTGGGCGGGAGCGGGACACAGGTGGCCACCCTCCAGACCAGCCCAGCCAGCCCGACGGCTGAGGCCTACCCTTGGGCCCCTCCTCCTGCTGCGGCACCTTGGGCTTGCCCGCCTCTGGCTCGTCCTGGGAGCTGCTGTGAGACAGGCAGCGCGTGAGGGTGAGCTCGGGGCCCTGAGGCCACCGTGAGTGACTCGGGGCCTGGCCGCACACCCGCCTCCCAGCTGCTCACCTGGAGCCATCTGACATGTAGTCCACCTCCTGGCCCTCGAAGTCCCCGTCATCACTGTCCTCGAAGGCCTCGTCGTCCGAGCCCTTCTTCTTCTTCCTCTTCCTGCCCGCCTTGGTGGGGGGCGCCTTCTTCTTGGCCTTGGGGGCTTTGCTGCCTGGGGTGGGGGGCGCGGGAGGAGAAAAGGGTGGCTCAGGGCACACAGGGCACACAGTTCTCGTATTCTGTGGTGCTTTGACATCCCAGGGCCTGGCTGGCTGGGGACACTGCCCCTCCAGGGCCAGCCAGTGCTCCTGGAAGAAGGGCCAGCCCAGGGTCACCTCTCCTAGGCAAACGCCCCAGGTCAGAGCCCACATCCCCAAGCCCTTCCTCTACTGCTGGCACACCAGGCGACCACTCCTGCCTTGAATCACCCCTGGCCAGGTGCCAGCCAGCCAGCGACAGCTCCTGCAGCCAGGGCACCCTGGAACCATTCAGACTGACCGACCCTACGCAGTACCCTCCGCGGGTTCCCACTACAGGCCACAGCCCTGGTGCCCCGGGCGCCTGCCCCACCTCCCCCGGTGGCCTCCAGAGCCTCTTGTTTCCAGGGCCACCGTGAGTGACACCTTCCTTTCGGCGGCATTAATGCACAAGTCACCTCCAAGAACTAAGGCCCAGGCACCGCGGGAAGGCCCAGACTCACCCTCCTCGCCGCTGGCGTCGCTGTCGTCGGAGGACATCTCCAGGTCGTCCTCCAGGTCGTGGATGCGCAGCTCGCTGGGCTTCTTGCGGCCGCGCTTCTCCTTGTCCTCCTCCTCCTCGTCCTGGCCCTGGTCCTTGAGCCGCCGCTGCTGCATGATGCTGAAGTGGTTCAGCACCTTGTTCCTCCTGGAGGGGGACGGCGGGGCTGGTAAGGCCACCAGCCCTGCGCCTGCCCCAGGCAGGCCTGGGCGACACCGCAGAGCGACTGCAAAGGTGCCCTGACCCCACCCTCCTGGGGATTCAGCAGATGGCAGGGATGCCTCAGATCATACAGGGAGGAAGACACTGGTCCTCCCTCGACTCCCTCCCTGCCTGGATCCCTCCAGGACGAGGGTCACGTGGCACTGGTGTCTCGTACCTCCCTCAGGCTCACAGAATCTGCCCTGATGCATTTACGTTGGTCTCTTGTCATCACGGTTTATAGGTGACTTTTTCTTTTCTTTTTTTTTTCATTTGAGACAGAGTCTCACTCTGTCACCCCAGGTAGAGTGGTAGAGTGCAGTGGCGTCAGCCTAGCTCACAGCAACCTCCAACTCCTGGGCTCGAGTGATCCTCCTACCTCAGCCTCCCAAGTAGCTGGGACTATAGGCGCCACTACCATGCCCGGCTAATTTTTCTATTTTTAGTAGAGATGGGATCTTGTTCTTGCTCAGGCTGGTCTCAAGCAATCCTGCCACCTCGGCCTCCCAGAGGAGGAGGCGTGAGCCACCACACCCAGCCTGGGCGACTTTTTCTTTAATGAGAAGGCAACACTGGAACATGGTAATGTTGTCCCACTACCTGTGGATTTTTAAAGAATGTGACTGCATTTAATGAACTTACAAAGCAGATTCCAAAGAACATACAGCAAACGAAACAACCAAGAACACTTCTGGAAGCCAAGAACAGAGGCTGGGTGCAGTGGCTCATACCTGTAACCCCAGCATTTTGGGAGGCCCAGGTAGGACGATTACTTGAGGCCAGGAGTTCAAGACCAGCCTGAGTAAGAGTGAGACCCCATCTCTACTGAAAATAGAAAAAGTTATCCAGGCATGGTGTGGGCCTTTCGTCCCAGCTACTCAGGAGGCTGAGGTGGGAGGATCCGGGCTGTAGCGAGCTGTGATCACACCACTGCACTCCAGCCTGGGTGACAGAGAAAAACTCCAACCGGTGCAGCAGACAGAGCAGCAGGGACACCTGGACCCGCAGGCCTGATGCTGCACCAATGCAGACTGGGGAGGGCGCTGGGCTCTGCCTGCTTTTACTGGGGTTGCTTTTGGGGTGACTCAACCTATAACTCACTCAAAAATCTAAAAACTAAACAAAATGATTAAGCAAAGGGGGAAAAAAGGTGTTTCTTAACCTTTTGGGAGCCACAAACTCCGTGAGCATCTGCTTACCCTGGACATGCGCAAATGCAGTTCTGCAGACTTGCTCGGGGTGCCCTCCCCGCCACGTGCGGGTGCCCAGGGTGGTGGGTGGGGGCTCTGAGGGGGTCTCATCCTCAGCCTGGTGTGCGAGGCCCGGTGCAGCCTCATCCCCCTCCCAGTCTCCCTGCTGCGCCTTGTGCGCCATGTCCCTGCAGCCACGTGCCAATCATTCTACCCACCCCACCTGGAGACCCCAACTGATGCCACTGCTCAGGAGGCCCCTCCCAGGACCCCCTGCAGAGGAGCCGGCCCCCAACTCCGGGAAACCGAGGGGGGCAGCTGGACCCACCCTGCTCTCCCGATCCCTGCTCTGGGCTCCAACATGGGCCCTCAGTGCCATACACACCCCCATCGCGGCCCTAAGGGTCCCGAGCCTGTCCCCCCACTCCCAAGAGCTCGTGAGGGGGGCGTGGGGTCTGTCCCGGCCACCACTCAGTCCCCAGCTCCCAGCACTGGGCCCGGCAACATGCTCCCTTCCCCGCACCCTGGCCTCCCCAGCTCACGCACCTCTCCCACTCCTCCTCGGCCTCCTCGGCGGTGAGTGTGCGGTGCCGGGCCAGCGGCGTGAAGTTGTACCAGTTGTGCACAGGGAAGGCCTCGAAGGCCCCATCGGGGCACTGGGTGAAGATGTAGTAGGACGTGTTCTCTGTCACACCTCCCTTCTTTATGCCCTTGAACCTGCGGGGAGCCACAGTCAGGGGACCAGCCCCGGCCCTGCCCACATCCCCAGGCCCTTCCTCCTCCAAGGAAAGCCCAGGACTATATGAGGCCCTGGGGTCAGATCCATCTAGATTGGCAGCTGGGAGCCGGGGTCGGGACCGAGATGGGACAGGGAGGCATGGCCGGACCTGAAAGGACACTCCACTGGAGCCGCATCTCGTGGCCCCTGCCACATCCTCCTCTGTCCCCAGTGTCCAATCATATTGCTCTGCGTACCCCTCCCTGCCTATAGCCTTCCAGGGCTCCCCTGGGCCCAGGGTCCAGCTGTATCCTGGCACCCACTACCCTGCGCCAGCCAGCCCGCTATCTGTCACCATCACACGCCGTTCAGCGTGGAGGGAGCTTCACCAACCCAACCTTCACCCCTCCTGCTCGGGCTGCCCTCTCCCAGAGGTGTCCCAAGAATCATAAACCGCCCCCTGAGGGCCGGCCACCTGGGCTTCCTGTGCTGTGACACTCAGAGCCGCCACAGAGCCAGGCATGGGCACCGGTTCATCTGCAAAAATTAAACCTTGCAAGGGCGGCAGTGCTGGCGCCCCCATCCTACAGGTGGGAAGCTGAGGTTCAGAGAGGGCATCCCACAGAGTGTGCGGCAGGAGGGTGGGATGTGGGCTGGTCCCTGGGCTGGCACCCAGCCCCGGCCACTTACTTCCTGCCCGATTTGCCGTTGACGCGGAGCAGCCAGGGCTGGTCCTCGGGCCGGAACTCCTTGAGGACGACGCCGTACTTCTTCCTCCGGGCCTCCTCCCGGAGCTTGCGGTTGAACTCGCTGCCTGCGCCTGACTCGGGCATCTCCTCCTCTTGGTAAATTTTCTTGTTGCTCAAGTCCCGCTCCAGCCGGGCCTGCCGGAGAATGAGGAGCCAAACCTCTCAGGCTCCTGCCTCTGCTCGGGCTGTGCCGCCCGCCAGGAAGACCCTACGCTCTCCCCACGCCGAGCTCCGGGGCCTCAAAGCCAACTTCCCTCTTGGCAAGAAGCGAGTGGAATGTTAGTGCTCGGTGGATCCGGGTAAAAGGAACTTGGGTGAAGGCTTGTGCTATGTCTCTTTTTGCAACTTTTTGAAAGTTTGAAATTATTTCCAAATTAAAAGTTAAAAAAAAAAAACAAGATTGCTGGAGTGGCACAACAAAAACAACAAAAAAAATCAAAACAACCTCCCTGGAACTCTCCATTTGATTCTGCATCGTCCCATGATTTTAGATGCCATTAAAGGACGAGTTTTTTCCAAATTTCAATCTTTGGGCAAGGCCGGGCTGGGTGGTGAACATCTGTAGTCCCAGCTACTCAGGAGGCTGAGGCAGGAGGATTGCCTGAGCCTAGGAGTTTGAGGTTGCTGAGAGCTAGGCTAATGCCATGGCACTCTAGCCCGGGCAACAGCGCGAGACTGTCTTTTAAAAAAAAAAAAAGATGAATCTTTGGGCAATTTAGCAGTCTATACTGCATTTTATTATTTTTTAAAATAAATTAATATTTTGTACTTGTATTCTTCCTCTCTGACATGATTCAGGATACGCTGCATTTTAAAATGCATGGACTGCTTACCCTAAGGATTCTTCTAGATATAGCAGAGGTTGAATCGACATACACACAAAATAATGTTTTGCAGCAGCAGTCACCTCCTGCTGTGCGGCCAGGTCCCTAACAGGCCACAGACCAGTAGCAGTCAGCATTCTGGGGGCTGCTGGGGACCGCAGTATTGTAGCGCTGCTTGCTGTAGCTAAAGACTGGGAGTGGATCTAAATGCACAGCAGTAGAGTAGATCTGGTTAAATACACTGGGGTTCCTCCATACAGCAGACACCATGCAGCCCGAAACAAAAGCAAAAAAAGAAAAGAGACACTGTACGGAACAGCAGCCAAGACATATTAACTGAACAAGGCAAGAAAACCCACATTACTTCCCACTGTCATGAGATTTCAGACCACTGAGGACAAAAAGAAGATCCTATAGGCTCCCAGGGAGGAGGGAAAGCAGGTTTCACGTAAAGCAGAAGTTGGCATGGGCTAGCAGCCTGTTTTTGTAAATAAAGTTTTATTGGCACATACCCATGGCCATTCATTTACTACTATCTATGGCTAATTTCATTCTACAATGGCAGAGCAGATCACACAGGACAGACACTGGCCAAAAAAGCTGAACGTGATTATTAACTGGCCCTTTAAGAAAAAGCTTGCTGACTCCTGATACAATGGATCAAGAATGAGATGGTAAAGATTCCTCAACAGCTACGCTGGAAGCAAAAGGACAATGGAGCAATGCTTTCAAAATTCCAAGGGAAAATGATTACCCGCCTGGAATTTTATACCCAGCCACACTATCAACCATGAGGCAAGAATAAAGTTCGTTTTAGGGACACAAGCACTTCCAGCACTCATATCTCCCACAGCTGCTTCTCAGGGAGCTACTCCAGGGTGTGCTTCATTAAAACAAGGAGGAAAACAGGAAAGACAACAATGTAGGAGCCAAGAAATGGGAAATCAGGGGAGGCAGAAGGAGAAAACTCTGGAAAAAGGTCAGAAGACCCCACACCACCCCATCCAGATGAGGCCGTAGGGCAGGGGGAGAGCAGCCAGTGCAGACCAGGCAGCTCAGCAGGCTCTGGGAGGGAAGGAAAATTGGGAGGGAAAACTCCAAGGGAAGGAACTGAGAGAATACTTAATGCGTTTAGCCATAGTGAGATTCACACAGCTAGGGGAGAGTTTTGGACTAAGCTGGTGAAGAAAACTAAAGAACCAACTTGGGTGCACTCGATCAAGGCCATCCTGGGCAATACAGCAAGATCCCATATCTCAGGAAAAAAGAAACAAAACTGAACTAAACAAATGTTAAAATTGCAGCACATTTAAAAACTCCACAGAAAACTGAACATTGATCTAAAACCACCATATGTAACTCAACTGTGAGGATGGAGTACTAGGGACTGAATGTGAAAATCTGTTTGGTTTTTTAAATTTATTTTTCATTTTATTTATTTATTTACGAATGAATGAATGTACACGGTCTTGCTCTGTCACCCAGGCTGCAGTGCAGTGGCCTCATCACAGCTCACAGCCTCGAGCTGCCGGGCTCCAGTGCCAGGAGGCTGCCTCTCCCTCCCGAGTCGCTGGGACCACAGGTGCACACCACTGTGAACAGCTGAAAGTGTGTTCGTATATGAACGCATAGCTGGAGATGCCAGAAGGCAGGCCCCCCACGAGCTTTCAAATGGACGATGACCTTCCTCCCTGGGATGAGGGTGCTCTGAGCAAACACTCACTTGCCCAATGTCCACATAGAAATGTTATCACTTCTCTCAAGTACAGTTTCATTGGCTCCCGGGGAGGAGGCGATATTTTAAAGTAATCCAAAAACAGAACTGAGCTCGCAGATAAGAGGTACACCAGGAGTTGCCCCGCTGTGAGAGGGTCTGAAGCTGACGACTGTAGTAGACCTTGGGCCGACTCCTCTGCTGAGCTGGTCCAGTCTCCGTGGCTTCAAATGCCACCCAAACACCCAGATCCTCCATCTCCATCTCCCAATTTATACACCCAAGCGCTTACTTACCACCTGCTCTTGCTGTCCAACTAGCAGCTTAAACACAAGATGTCCAGAACTGAATTCTCAAAGACTCCACCCAAACTCTACTTTCTCCAAGCTTCTTTGTCTCAGTAAATGGAATCATCTGTGATTCACTTTCCCTCACGGCTCAATATCCAATCAACCAACAGACCCTGTTGGTTCCACTTCCAAAACACCCTAGAGTCCGGCCACCCCTCAGACCCTCCACTGGCTGCAATCTGCACTCAGTATTCATCTGGACCAGGGCAGCTGCCTCCACCCTACCCTCCCGTCATCTGTCCTCAAACCCAGTTTGTCTCCCTTTAGTGGGCAGATAACTCTATCACTTCCCAGCTGAAAACCCTTTAATGGCTTCCAAAGTCCTTTCTAGTAATGATTCATTTTTATCTTTATTTTTTGGAGACCAGGTCTTGCTATGTTGCCTGCTCAGGCTGGGGCTCAACTCAATCCTCTCGCCTCAGCCTCCCGAGTAGCCGGGACGACAGGCGCACACCACCCTGCCAGGATCCAAAGTCCTTTCTAGAGCCTCTGACAGCGGGCACTCTAGGGCTGTCTGTAGGATGTGGCCCTCAGCTCAGTCCCCTCCCTTGTCCAGATAAATCTAGGCCAAAAATGCCCACCAGTGTGCACAACTTCTAGATGGTCCCCTTTAAGAAGAAGGCCTCCTGCAGGGACTGCCAAATCTTACAGGGACACTCAGCAGCTCAGCCTGGGCCTCTGTCATTGTTTTATCTCCACTTGGGGAGAATCGAGGAATCTGAGCCTTAATTACTATTACATCTAAGCAACTATTACTTACAAGATGGCAATGTGGATTAAAAAAAAAGAAAGAAAGAAAAAAAAGCAACTCTTACAACCACCAAGTCCAGGGTCATGTTCTCTTATCCCCACCCCCAAGACCAGGGACTTACCTGATTCCAAGTAGCAAAGTTGACTTTATCAGCTGCATTAAATGCCATTATGTTATACTTTTTGTTTGTGTTCCTGGAATGGGCAAGAAGAGGCAGTGTTAATTCGATCAATCATTCAATCAACAAACTCACCGTGGCTCAGCCCTTTGTGCTGGGCAATGCTGGGGACTCCTAAAAGAGTACGAGGACTCCCAGTCTGTCAGGGAAGCTGGACCCATCCCCTCCTAACCTCATGCAAAGAACAGAAGGAGGTTTGGAAAACCCAAAGGTTTGGGGGAACCCAAGAGGTGGGTTTAATGGAGAACTCAGCCCTGAGGAGGAAGGAAGGCAGAGTGTGCTTCCTGGAGGAGGAAAATATCGGAAGTGGGTTTTGCAGGATCAACAAGAATCCGCCCAACACAGTCACAGTTTAGCGAGGTGAGTGGGAAAGGGAGGCACTCCTGGCAGAGGGAACATAAGCATGAACAAAGGCCCGGAAAGGACAAAAACCTGACCAATTGGAAACAGAACGAAGAATATGTCCTTAGGGCTACAGTCCTGGCATCAAAAGACCACACAGGCCTTGAATGCTAGGCCAAGGGGCTGAATCGTGCTGTGTATGAAACGCACTGATTCATTCATTCAAATAACAGTGACGCCCCCAAAGAGGCTTCAGCTGAACCCCAGCCCTGCCCTCCAAATCGCTCCCAGTCTGGAGGGAGAACCACAGGCAGGGCCAGAAACGCCTACAAGCTCGTGAAGGTTTTAATTCCTTTGCGGGGTGGGCAGTGGGGCCGGGGACTTACTTGGGAACTCGAACGACATACTCAGTGACATTCTGGCTGCCGGGGCCCTGCGGAGAGAGGAGACGGATGATGAGTGCGGGGCTGCAGAGGTCGGCGCCGGGGCCCGCGACGCCCGCCTCATTCATACTCACTAGGGCCGCCATGGGCAACGATCAAGGGGCTCGGGCCCGGTGCGACCTGGATTCTTTTTGTCTCCCCCAGAGTTCACGTGTCTCAGTCCCCAGGGAAGCCGCCTTCTCGGTGTCGCTTGCGCAGCGAGGACCCCAAGCCCTAGACGCCACCGGCCCTAGGAACAGCCACCCGGAAGCAGCGCTCGGCCAGATCCGTCTGCGCCTTCGCCTAACCTGGAAGTGAAACCCCTCGGCGGCTGTGGCCACCCGAATACACTGTCACCTGTGCGCCTCCCGCCCCTTTACAGACACAGCAGACTCAGGTTGAGTCTGATGTAAACGAACTACCTCCTGTCGCAGGCGCGCTCTTATATAGCGAGTTAACTTAATCATCCGGGACACGCCTTCGTGACGCCATCACATAAGGCCCCCGCAGAGCATCCTGGGTAGGGAGTAGACAGGAATCCCTCCTCGAGGCTTCCCGGGCGCTTTGCGCATGCGCCACCTGCTCCCGGAAGTGAGTCCAAGAGGCTGCATCACCATAGCAACGAAGGCCTACTCTGTGGGGTCGCTCCTCCTGAGCATGTTTGGGGTCCGTTTCCTCCCCCTGCTCTAGGAGTGGGAGGGGACCCTATCATCCCGCAAAGTGATCGGGGCAGGGTCCTTTGTGACGTTGAGCTGAGCCAGGAGAGGTCGGGGCCTGGGTGGGGATGGGGCGGGACCACCCCAAGGGGCTGCCGGCGGGATGGGTCTGTGCAGGTCCAAGCTACCCGAGACGGGCAGGCCTCTGAGGCCACAGGAGAAGGGTAACATGGCGGGGTGGCTGGGCTACTGGGGGGAGAGGGAAGGAGGCTGTCGAGGACAGGGAGGGAGGGGAAGGCCCCCCATCATGGCAGTAACACAACTGCGCATGCTCACGGTTCAGCCCGTCCTCAATCCCCTCCCGGAAGTGCTCCCGCACATGCTGGGTTCTGGGCGCCCCAAGGAGATAATCTGTCCAGCTAGCTCCGTGTCCTCTTGGAGGTCACAGCGGGGTGGAAGAGACAGACTCTTAACATGGGAATCTGCAACCCAGGAGGGAACAGAATCGGCACAGCCGGCTCTGAGAGCTCAGGGAAGAGGGGAGGTTTCAGCTGGGCCCTGAGGGATGCATAGGAGTTGGCTAAGCAAAGGAGGGAAGCAAGGCACAAAAATTGGACTGTAAACGACAGACTCCATAGATGTGTCTGGTAACCTGGACATTCATTTATTCCTCATCCACTACTAGATGGCAGGAACTGTGCCAACTACTGGTTATACAGGGTGAGCGCGACAGAAATAGTCCCTGCCCTTGTGGGGTACAGTGTCGGGTTTGCGGGGGAGGGCAACCACCAAGAACAAGGAAACAGGAAATCAGGACCGACTGTGGCCATTGCTGTGGAGGAAATGAGGTTCTTTAGATAGGGTTTAGAGAAAGGCTGATGGCTGAGGTGTGACCAGAAGGACCTGTCAACCCAAATAAATGACTGAGGCAAAAATCTCAATCAATGGAGGTTTATTAAGCCAAGATTTTGAGGATGCACGTGGGAAAAACACGAACTGCAGACAAGCTGTGGCTGTTTTTCTGACGGGGAGGTTGAAACCTTCAGCATTTTAAAGGCATTTAAAGAGAGAAGGATAGGCCAGGCGCTGTGGCTCACGTCTGTAATCCTAACACTCTGGGAGGCCGAGGCGGGAGGATCACTCATGGTCAGGAGTTCGAAACCAACCTGAGCAAGAGCGAGACCCCGTCTCTACTAAAAATAGAAAGAAATTAATTGGCCAACTAAAATATATATATATGTATATATATATATATAAATTAGCTGGGCATGGTGGCGCATGCCTATAGTCCCAGCTATTTGGGAGGCTGAGGCAGGAGGATTGCTTGAGCCCAGGAGTGTGAGGTTGCTGTGAGCTAGGCTGATGCCACAGCACTCTAGCCCGGGCAACACAATGAGACTCTGTCTCAAAAAAATAAAAAAAAATAAATAAATAAAGAGAGAAGGATAAAGGCAGGGAGAAGGGAGGGCTGATGGGGTAGCGGCTACAATCTTTCCAGGCCCAAGAAGTCTACATTTTACATAAAATCTGGGAATGAAGGAAGCATCATTATGTAGATGTCCCTGGGTGGGTGGAAAAATGTCTGATTCTGTTTTGTCTCCGATTCTGTCACCTGTGAGATAAACTTGTAATTCATTATTAGTGTGGAATGGGATAGGACTTAGTTTCAGGTGCTAGACATAGGTACAATTTGCATGTCCTTGCTTATGGGAGGTTAGCAAGAAATTCCCTTACAGAACGGAGCCAGGTAGGTATTTTGCAGGTAGAGGGAACAGCCAGGGAGGAATGAATTTGGCAAGTTCAAAGAACCGAAAGGAGACCCCTGGAGTTGGCTGGGACAGAGTAAAGGCAGGGGATGGGGGTATGGGATGAGCCTCAGTTTCCTCAACTGTAAGATGGGATAATAGAGTCACTGCAATGCCTCAGGGAGATGCTGTGTGCAAAGTGCCTGGTGGTTCAAGTTCACATCTTCATCCACTGCAACCCACAGCAGCGCCTACTCACAACCTGCCTGGCTATACCCTTGGGCGCAGACACGTGCTCACAGATGCCACCCTAGGGCAAAAGAGGGTATGCCAAGAGACCTGCGTCCAGTGTCACTCACATCTGGACCCGCCAGCCCCGCCAGGTGCTAACCCATCCCCTCCCTCTTCCCCGGCACCACAGACATCCTCAAGTCCCCCCTGATCATCTTCGTGATGGGCGGCCCAGGCTGTGGCAAAGGGACGCAGTGCAAGTATATGGCCACCAAATACGGCCTCTGCCACGTGGGGCTGGGCCAGCTGCTGCGGCAGGAAGCCCAAAGAGGCACCCAGCGGGGCCGGCAGATCCATGACATCATGCGGCAGGGGCTCCTGGTGCCCACGGTGAGAGCTCACGGGCCGGGGGGAGAGGGAGGAAGAGGGTACATTGGAACAAGCCCCAGCTCCTGGCTTGGCCATCGCTTTGCCACACCAAGCCTCTATTTTCTTGTCTGCAAAGTGGGAAGACCACATCAAAAGGTCGTAGAGAGGTTGGGATGATGTCACCCCTATCAAGCGTTTAGCAGAACACCTGGCACCTAAGGATCACCCAATACAATCAGCAAGTGTTTATTCCCGTCGTGACTCTGCGGCTGTCACTGGCCCCTTCCACAGCTGCTTCCTCACCTATAACATGCAGGGAAACTCAGGACCTCATACACTGATTAAATGACACCCAGCAAGCCCGGCATCTGGTAGACACCCACCCCGTCATCCATTGGCCGCCCAGTTCTCAGCAGTGGTCTCCCTAGGACATCAGAGCAGACCCAGAATCCAGGGCACTAAGTAGGACATTGTCACCTTGTGTTCAGCTGAGGACCAGAGCTTGCTAGGGTGGCCCTTGTAGAAACTGGACACCCCAGGGTGAGGGTCGGGGGAAGAGACCGGCCCTCGGGCACTGAATCTGCCCCCTTCCTTTCCAGGGCTTCATCTTAGATATGGTCAGTGACAACATGTTGTCCCACCCGGAGAGCCGGGGCTTCCTCATCGACGGCTTCCCCCGGGAGCTGAAGCAGGCCCAGGAGTTTGAGCGCATCGTGAGTGGCCCCAAAGTGTGTGTACGTGTGCACGTGTGTGTCCCTCTCCACCTGGAGGCCAGAGGGGCTGAGCCTCCAGAGAGGTGCCGAGAGGAAAATGGAGAGTTCTGTTATCAAGGGACAGTCAGGGCCTTGGAAGCTTCTAGAACCCAGGTTAGGTGCTAGGAAGCTCTCTGAGGGCAGGGAGGAGGTTATTTCAGTATCTTCCTGCCTGGTTCCTGGCACCTGGTGGATGAATCATTTGCCCACTGAGTAGCAGGTGGGCTCAGCCTCCTCCCAATGAATGAATGAATGTAGTTATTCATTCAGCTGTTTATTCAACACCACCCCAATCTCCGAATAGTTCTTAAGACAAGCCTTGTCCTTGGGGCTGGGGGTACAGAGTTCCCAAGACAGACATAGTCCCTGCTCTCTCAACAAAGACGTTTCTGGTCGTGGTTAAGGGCAGTCAACAACAGCAAACAGAATGGCGATCTGGAGGAAGAGGAGTGGGCTATTTCAGGTTGCGGGGTCCAGGTGGTGACATGGGGACACTGGAGCGCTGAGTGGCAGGGGAGGAGCTGGCACTGGGCAAGTTGGAGTGAATTTGAATTTCTTCAGGTTTTTTATTCTTATTTTATTTTTTTAAATTTTTACAGACAGGGTTTCACCCTGTTTCCCAGGCTGGAGTGCAGTGGTGTCATCATAGCTCACTGTAGCCTCCAACTCCTGGCCTCAAGTGATCCTTCTGCCTTAGCCTCCTGAGTAGCGGGGACTACAGGCATGTGCCACTACGACTGGCTAATTTTTCCATTTTTTGTAGAGACAGGGTTATCACTATGTTGCTCAGGATGGTCTCGAACTCCTAGCCTCAAGCGATCCTCCTGCCTTGGCCTCCCAAAGTGCTGGGATCACAGGCTTGAGCCACTGCATCCAGCCCAGGTTATTTTTACACATCAGTGAAGACTTTTTTTTTGAGACAGAGTCTGACTGTGTTGCCCAGGCTAGAGTGCCGTGGCGTCAGCCTAGCTCACAGCAACCTCAAAGTCCTGGGCTCAGGCGATCCTCCTGCCTCAGCCTCCCAAGTAGCTGGGACAACAGGCACGCACCACCATGCCCGGCTAATTTTTTCTATATATATTTTTAATTGGCCAATTAATTTCTTTCTATTTTTGGTAGAGATGGGGTCTCACTCTTGCTCAGGCTGGTCTCAAACTCCTGAGCTCAAATGATCCGCCCACCTTGGCTTCCCAGAGTGCTAGGATTACAGGTGTGAGCCACCGAGCCCGGCCAGTGAGGACTTTTTGAAAGGTCTCGGACAAGCACCTGAACAGCGATGACACTGGGGACCTGTGGGGGATAGGAGAATCACTTCGATTCGTTTAGAAATGGTTAAGCAGGAAACGAGAAACTGCCCGGCAGGCCTTCTAGGCTTTTCTGGGACTTGCTGGATTCCAGCTAAAATTCCTTTCAAAGAAGTCCTGACACTTTGATAGAATCAGAGGTCATGGGGGCTGGGGCAGCAGTCCCCACGGGCAGGGGACAGAGCCTTACCCTTTGCTCACACTGAAGCTATTCTGTCGGGCTCGTTGTGATGAGGTTAAAGAGCAAGTGGCCTAGTACTCTGGGAGGCCGAGGCGGGAGGATCGCTTGAGGTCAGGAGTCCAAGACCAGCCTGAGCAAGAACAAGACCCTGTCTCTACAAAAAAAAAAAAAAAGAAAAATCAGCTGGGCGTGGTGGCACATGCCTGTAGTCCTGGCTTCTTGGGAGGCTGAGGCAGAAGGATCACTTGGGCCCAGGAGTTGGAGGCTGCAGAGAGCTAAGCTGATGCCACTGCACTCCAGCCTGAGCAACAGAGTGAGACTCTGTCTCAAAAAAAAGAAAGAAAGAAAGAAAAGGAAAAAAAAGAGCAAGTCTCGGGCGCCCTCTCCCGGACCGGGAGTTCCTCGAGGGCAAAGGCCAATTCATTTCTCTGCTTGCCTCACCCCATGCCAGCACCTGGCCTGGCCAACAGCAGGTGCCCAACCGAAGGGATTCCACAGGTGGCTGCAAAGTCTCAGAGCAGAGGCTGCAAACCCTGACGCCTGTTTAGTCGACCGCCGGACGTGTTGGGTCTGGACGGTGCAGCCTTTCCCGTTCTCTTTTTTGCATTCTCGGCCAACACTCGACAGTGGGGCGCTCCCACATCAAAACCCGCAGCTCCTCTTGAAAACCAACTGACTTGGCAACGCGGGGGCCTGCAAGTCCCCATGGCAACAGCAGCGTGAATGCTCCCTGAGCTTTCACCTAGCCCAGCGCCGCTCCCAGCACTCTGCACGGATGAACTCATCTTCCCGAACGTTCCAGGCGCCCGCACCCGTTAGCATCCCAATCTTTCGCAGGGGGATCGGTGAGGTTTCCCAGGGTCACAGCACTGAGGTGGCAGACGCAGGACTGAAGTCCAGGCAGCCCCACTCCCAGGCCCCGATTGGAACTTCTTCACCGGGAGACCACGGAAGGGGTGTACCTTCCCCTTGCCCCCTGCAGGCATTTGAGTTTGTGGTGGCCTCTGCCTTAGCGTCTGCCCAGAGCCATCACCCTTATTTTACAGACAGGGAAACTGAGGCCCAAGGATGAAAGGTTTCCTGAGGTTGTCTCCTGCCCCATGGGCGATAGCACTGCCTGTTTAAGCTTTTTTGGAGTCAGGGGTTCTAATCCCACTCGGCCACTTCCTGCCTTATCCCGTAGCCCATGAGAATGACTCAACTCTTGGAGCCTCTGTTTCCTCTTCTGCCAACGTGGACAGAAAAACTAGAAGCATCTCTATGACCTGGGGCGGGGTGAGCGTGTTCTGGTGGCAGTTCGCATGTCTCTGATTGCTTCACTCACATCTGCCATGAGATGCCAGCTCCAAGGGGCCAAGGCCCAAGGCTGCTTATACTTGGAGCCTGGCATGGCCCATGGCGGCCGTGCGTTAAGTGTAGATCGAATGACTACGCACCAACCGCTCCTGCCCCCGGAAGCCACTCCACTCCATTCCCGCTCACGGGACAGTGGGGAGGACATGCCCAGGGGACGCATGTGCAGCTCCAATTACTATAATTAGGTTGGACTATGTGAGAGCATCCAGGCACAGTCCCCAAAACACCCAGGGACGGGAGGCCATGTGTCTGGGTTGGTGTTTCCCAAAGTGCCACCTGCAATGTAGGACAAAAGAGGATTTGAGGGTGTTGCTTTTTTGTTTTTGTTTTTGATTTTTGAGACCAGGTCTCGATCTGTTGCCCTGGGTAGAGTGCGGTGGTGTCGTCATAGCTCACTGCAGCCTCAAACTCCTGGGCTCAAGCGATCCTCCTGCCTTAGCCTCCTGAGTAGCTGGGACTACAGGCATGCGCCACCATACTCAGTTAGGTTATAATTTTTTGTAGAGATGGGATCTCTCTATGTTGCCCAGACTGGTCTCAAACTCTTGGCCTTAAGCGATTCTCCCACCTCGGCCTCCCAAAGTGCTGCGATTACAGATGTGAGCCACCGCACCCAGCCAATACTTACGTATTTTTTTCTATATTTTTTAGTTGGCCAATTAACTTATTTGTATTTTTAGTAGAGACAGGGTCTCACTCTTGCTCAGGCTGGTTTCGAACTCCTGACCTTGAGCGATCTGCCCGCCTCGGCCTCCCAGAGTGCTAGGATTACAGGTGTGAGCCACTGGGCCCGGCCAATACTTACGTATTTTTAAAAACTCTTTATTAATGATAGACTCCCCAGAAATTGCAGAGATAGCAGAGAGGCCCCATGCACACTTTGCCCAGCTCCCACGATAGGGATGTCCTCACCGTCGTCCAACATCAAAATCAGGAAGTTGACATTAGTGTGTATTTATTAATATATATATATATTTTTTTTTTTTGAGACAGAATCTCACTGTGTTGCCCGGGCTAGAGTGCCGTGGCGTCAGCCTAGCTCACAGCAACCTCACACTCCTGGGCTCAGGCGATCCTCCTGCCTCAGCCTCCCGAGTAGCTGGGACTACAGGCATGTGCCACCATGCCCGGCTAATTTTTTCTATATGTTTTTAGTTGGCCAATTAATTTCTTTCTATTTTTAGTAGAGACAGGGTCTCGCTCTTGCTCAGGCTGGTTTTGAACTCCTGACC